>CAUYSK010030876.1:0-61912 GCA_963575035.1 Avahi laniger
GGAATCTGTCCACACACATACCTCACCACTGCTACAGCCTACAAACAACTAGCAACTGAGAAAACCATCACACTAAGGATATCTATAACCACGGCATCTATCCAGAACCCAGACCCCCATCAAAGCACCCACAAGCAATGCCAATGGTTCTTACCCAACATATGCTACAGACATTCCCTTATGAGTAAGGGGGAAAGAAAAAACAAAAAATGCCCCATATAGAGAAAAGAAAATCCAAAAATAAGAAGTCACAACTGCCTCAGATGTGAATCAGTGAAATAGCTCCAGAAGTATGAGAAATCAGAGCGAAAAAACCACCACCAAAAGGAAACTCTAGCAATGTATACCAACCAAAATGAAAATATTGAAATGACAGATAAAGAATTCCAAATATGAATTGTAAGGAAGCTCAATGAAATCCAAGAGAAAATGGAAAACCAAATCAAAGAAACCAGAAAAACATTTCAGGAAATTAATAAAAAATTCATTAAATAGATCAAACCCAAAGATAGCAGAAGAAAAGAAATAACTAAGGCCAGAGCAGAACTAAACAAAAAGGAAAATAAACAAACAAAAAACAATACAAAGAATCCATGAAACAAAAAGTTCGTTCTTCGAAAAGATAAACAAAATTAATAGACCTCTTTCTAGTTTAACCAGGAATAGAAGAGAAAGAATCCAAATAACTTCAATCAGAAATGAAAAGGAGATATTACGACTAATAGCACAGAAATACAAAACATCATCTGTGAATACTATGAAAATCTCTACACACATAAACTGTGTAGAGAAAATGGATAAATTCCTGGAAACACACAACCTCCCAAGACTCAATCAGGAAGAAACAGAACTCCTGAACAGATCAATAATGAGCTATACAAGATTGAAGCTGTACTAAAAAATCTTCCAACAACAACACCCTAGACCTGACAGATTCACAGCTGAATTCCACCAGATCTACATAGAAAAGCTAGTACTCATACTGCAGAAATTATTCCATAACATCAAGAAGGAGGGAATGCTCCTCAATTCATTCTATGAAGCCAGTACCAATTTGATACAAAGCCAGGAAAGAACACAACAAAAAAAGAAAAATACAGACCAATATTCCTTACAAGACAGATGTAAAAGTCCTCAACAAAATACTAGCAAACCAAATTCAATAGCAGATCAAAAAAATAATCCACAATGACCAAGTGGGCTTCATCCCAGGGATCCAAAGATGGTTCAACGTACATAAATTAATAAATGTGATTCGCCACATAAAGAGAAACAAAAACAAAGGCCATATGTTCATATCAATAGATGAAGAAAAAGCATTCCACAAAATTCGGCACCCTTTCATGATAAAAACCATCAACAAATTAGATATAGAAGGAACATATCTCGAGATTAATAAAGTCATATATGACAAACCAACAGCCAAAATCACACTGAATGGGGTAAAGTTGAAAGCACTCCCCCTAAGAAGCAGAACAAGTTAAGGGTACACAGTGTCACCATTTTTATTCAACATAGTGCTGGAAGTCCTAGTTAGAGCAATCAGGCAAGAGAAATAAATAAAGGGCAATCAAACTATCACTTTTTGCTGAAGATATGATCTTATATCTAGAAAATCCCAAAGACTCTACCAAGAGATTCCTGGAATTGATAAATAAATTCAGCAACATCTCAGATTACAAAATGAATGTATATAAATCTGTGGCATTCCTATACAGCAATAACAGTCAAGCTGAGAGTAAAATTAAACACTCAATATTATTCACAATAGCTACAAGTAAAATAATATACCTAGGAGGTGAAAGATTTCTACAAGCAGAACCACAAAACACTGAGGAAAGAAATTAGAGATGACACAAATAGAAAAACATCCCTTGCTCGTGAACTGGAAGTAACATCATTAAAATGTCCATACTCCTCAAAGTAAGTTACAGATTCAGTGCAATCCTTATCAAAATATCGATGTCTTATTCCACAGGTCTATAAAAAATAATTCTGGTACCTTCACTTGGTACCAGAAAAGAGCCTGAATAGCCAAAGAAATCTTAAGCATAAAGAATAAATCTAGAGGCAACACATTACCAGACTTCAAACCATACTATAAGGCTATAGTAACCAAAACAGTATGGTATTGGCACAGAAATAGAGACATAGACCAATGTAAGAAAATGGAAAGCCCAGATATAAAACCATCCACATACAAACAACTGATCTTTGACAAAGCAGACAAAAATATACATTGGGGAAAAGAAGCCCTATTCAACAAGTGGTGTTGGGAAAATTGGATATTAACATGCAGAAGAATGAAACATGACCCCTATCTCTTTCCATTCATAAAAATTAATTCAAGATGGATAAAAGACATTAATGTAAGGCCTGAAACCATAAAAATTCTAGAAGAAAATGTAGGAAAAGCCTTCTAGATATCAGCTAAGCAAATAATTCATGACTAAGACCACAATGGCAATTATAACAGCCAAAATAAATAAATAAATTGGATTTGATTGAATTAGCCTCTCCACAGGTAAGGAAATAATCAATGGAACAAATAGACAAGCTACAGAATGGGAGAAAATAATCACAATCAAACATCTGATAAAGGGCTAATATCCCAAATCTACAAAGGACTCAAGCAAATCAGCAAAAAACAAAGAAACAATTCCATTAAAAAGTGGGCAAAAGACATGAACAGAAGCTTTTCAAAAGAAGATAGACAAATGGCCAATAAACATATGAAAAAAATGCTCAATGTCACTAATCATCAGGAAAATGCAAATTGAAACCACAATGAGATATCAGCTTAGCACAATGAGAATGGCTTTTATTTAAAAGTCTGCAACCCAATAGATGCTGGTATGGATGGAGAGAGAAAGGAATGCGTACACACTGTTGGTGGGACTGCAAATTAGTACAACCTCTAAGGAAAACAGTATGGAGACCCCTCAAAGAACTAAAAGTAGACCTACCATTCAATCCAGCAATCTCACTACTGGGTATCTACCTAAAGGAAAAGAAGTCATTTGCTGGAACGCATTCTACTAAGTGAGGTATCCCAAGAATGAAAAGACAAGCACCACATGTACTCACCATCAAATTGGTATGAACTGATCAATACATAAGTGCACATATAAGAATAACATCTATTGGATGTTGGGCAGGAGGGAGGGGGAGGAGGGAGGAGGGAGGAGGGGACGGGTATATGCATACACAAAGAGTGCAATGTGCATCATCCGAAGGATGGACATATTTGAAACTCGGACTTAGGGGGGGAGGGAGGGGCAAGGGCAACATATGTAACCTAAACATCTGTACCCCCATAATATGCTGAAATAAAAAAAAAAAGACACCTGCACTTGAATGCTTATTGCAATACAATTCACAATTTCAAAGATGTGAAATCAATCCAAGTGCCCGTCAGTTCATGAGTGGATTAACAAAATGTGGTATATGTATACCATGGAGTACTACTCAGCCATAAAAAGGATGAATTAATGCCTTTTCCAACAATTTGGATGGCACTGGAGATGATCATCCTAAATGAAGCATCTCAAGAATGGAAACACAAAACCACATGTATTATCTATTAAATTGGAACTAACTGATGGGCACACATGTGCAAGGAGGGAAGTAGAACTCCTTGGAAATCAAGTTAGTGTGTGCGGGAGGGGACAGGCAATAACCTACCAAGCAGGTGTGATGAACAGTATTCAGGTGATGCGCACACTTATAACTGATTCAAGCATTACAAAAGTGATCCATGTAACAAAAACATTTTTACCCTTTTAATATTCTGAAATAAAAATAAATAATTAAATTGAATTCTAGAGATAGGCCGTGAAAAGTTAGTCAGTTAGGCAACTTATTTCATTGGTAACAATTTTTGTGTGTTACACAATGGCTTATGAAATTACAGAGTATATAAAATATAGTGTTTTTTGATGGCTGGAAATCATGACAGTAACTGGAAAAAAATGCAGGTAGAGGCTGGAAAGTTTTTGTTACCTGTTACCTACTGAAGTGAAAGAGTGGCTCATTTAAACAGTGAATTATTTTTTCTTAGCTATTAAGCTACTTTTACTTTTAAACAAAGAAGAACTCTCCAATTCTCAGATTTCTAGAGAAAGGTATCTTAGTCTGTCAGATACATATAAGAATGTTACTAAAAATTACTTGACCACATTCATGAGACCATCAGGAAGCAAGAGAGAGTGGAGTCTTCCCAGAATTTCTATTACAGCAGTCCATCATTCATGAGTGAATACATGGTGTGATTTTGTTAATTGGAAGGGATTAAAGACCTGGTTATACCATTTATTACTTGTGTTAGGTTGTACAAAAAACCACCCAAACTCAATGAGCCCTAACCTAACAAATTTGCTGCATAGCACTGAATGACTATACTATGCACATGGCAATGGCTTGTTGAACTATACAAAACTCTTAAAAAGGATTATGTTTTGTTCCATTTGTTTCTTTATTTCTCCCTTTTTAATAAATTTGTGCTTAATGGAAATATTATGCCCAATTGTTTATAATTACCAAATACTTTCATATACATTGTGCCTCTAGATTTATTTTCAAACAACACTGACAAGAGAATAAGACAAATGTTTTATACACATTGTAAGGAAGAGAAAGCAATGGCTCTCTAAAATGCAAAAAGATCTCTTAAAAACTACTCTCAGGCATCTACAACTGAGAGTATATTGAGAATATATGTTTTACTTCTTTCAATACGAAATCTTCATAAAACGAAAGTAAATAGTCACAAAAGACAAAAAATTAATCAATCTATTAGCAATACTAAGAATTGGAGAGAGGATTTCAGTAGATCAAAGATTTTGAAATTTTCCTAAAAGACATAGAGTATAACATGGAGGAATTTTAGCCTTTCTTGTAACAAAGGAAAACTTTTTATCGGACTTGGGAGCCTTTCATTTTAGAGATAAAATACGAGAGTCTCCAAACACAAACCTATCAGGTTTACAAAGTAGGAATAGCGGTTATGTACAAATCAAGAAAAATAATTGATTTTTTTTTTAAAACAGGATAACCGCTTAAATTACTCTCCTATCTCTTCTGAATTTTGAGTCAGCAGAGTGTTTATCCTCAGGCCAAAACATGAGAACTGTTCCCTAAAGAAATGAAAAAAAAATCTGTCTTGTGACATCTGATGGTGTGAATCTTGTCATTAAATAATGCTCTTCTTAACTATAGTGTGAGTGAGTGTCATTAAAAGTAATCTGATTTCCAGATTTCTAGTTATATACTATCAGGGAAGTATAGCCATTACATTCCAAAGGTCTATTGGAGAAACAGGTCTGAACCAGCAGTAACCTCTGATGGCTACCTATATTAAGCATGCTATTATTTTTAATGACTTTCGAAAATAAAAATGAAACAAAAATTAATGATGAGAACAAAAAAAATTGGGCACATAAAAATCTGTAAATTTTGAGATCATAAGGAAACAAAATTAGTATTTTTAAGAAATAATTTTAAAAGATCAGATACATTTTATGTAAACAGGTTGCTTATATAATTCTACTTCTCAGAACAAAGGAACAATTGGTGGAGAGTTGACCTCTCAACATGAATAAGTAGAAACTGAATAAAATATGTGAAATGACACTGTTGAGACTTTTGGATACCAGGAAGAGCAGAGCTGTCATCCCTACAAAAAGAAAAACGAATGGAGGCGTAAGCTTGTTTGAGCTTTCTGCCTAGAGATAATTTCTTGACCAAGGCATAGACAGGCTATCCAAGCAGAGTATGGTGAGCTCACTGAGTTGTAGAGACAGGGAGTAAAATTCAGGATGGATGAGATGGCTAGAGATTGAAGAAAGGAGTAGTGAAAAAGAGAGAGAGAAAGACAGATACATAGAAAAAGAACTCCATAAATCTACACAGGAATCACATTGAATCTTTATCTGAATACTCACCTGTTTCCCAGGGAGAAACTCTACAAGGCAAAGGAAAGAAAACCATCCAGGAGCTGTGAGCTGAACAAATCCCACACAAGTCTAAGAGATGTTTGAAATCTGACCAAAAAGTGTGGTCAGAATTAAGACATAAACACTAAGATGGATTATAAAGAACCCAGAAGTATGGAACATTTGTAGTAGGGTTAAACTTGTCCTAGTGTAAAGACTACACTAGACCTGCTCTAACTAAGCTTAAAAAATAAACCTTGCAATAATCAACCTCATCCACTATTAACTAAACTCCAGCTGTCAAAAACTTATTTTAAAAGAAAAAAAAAAGGAATACATTCAAACATGTAACATTCAAAGCACGCTGTATACAGCCAAAATTTAGTAGATTTGTGACAAAGTGATACAAAGTAATATATAACTAGGAAGAAAATAAGTTAATAGAAAAAAAAAGCACCATAAACAACAGACAAGATAGAAATGGTAGACAAGCAGTTCATAAAGCAATTATACATATGATCGAGAATTTAAATAAATACATAAAGATAGAAGCACAGACATGGAAAATACAAATAAAGTAACAAATTAAACTTCTAAAGCTGAAAAATAAAATATCTCAAGTAAAACATTTAATGAATATAGTCAAAAGCAAATTAGACACCAACAAAGAAAATATTAGTGAGCCTTTAGATTGCAATAGAACTTATCCAAAATGAAGCCCAAAGAGAAAAATGTTATAAATATCAACAGAAAATTGATGAGGTATAGGACAATATCATGTGATCTGACATAGGGGAACAGAAAAATATTTGAAGAAGTAATGGCTAAGCTTGTTCCAAATATAATTTTAAAAATCATAAATGCAATTATGCAAGAACATCAATGACACAAAACAGAAAAGCATGAAGAAAACTATCCCAAAAAACACAGAAATAAGTTGCTTAAAAATAGTAATAAAGGCCAGGCACGGTGGCTCACACTTGTAATTCTAGCACTCTGGGAGGCCGAGGCGGGCGGATTGTTTGAGCTCAGGAGTTTGAAACCAGCCTGAGCAAGAGCGAGACCCCGTCTCTACCAAAAATAGAAAGAAATTAATTGGACAACTAAAAATATATAGAAAAAAAAATTAGCCGGGCATGGTGGCATATGCCTGTAGTCCCAGCTACTCGGGAGGCTGAGGCAGGAGGATCACTTGAGCCCAGGAGTGTGAGGTTGCTGTGAGCTAGGCTGACGCCATGGCACTCTAGCCCAGGCAACACAGTGAGACTTTGTCTCAAAAAAAAAAAAAAAAACAGTAATAAAGAAAAAATCATCGAACTAACAGAAAAGAAAAAATAAGACATTGCAGATTCAGAGGAAAAATGGTAACAATGAAAGCAGACCTCTCATCATAAAAATATAAGCCAAAAGGCATTAGAATAAAACTTTTAGCCAGTAAAAAATTCTACAAAAGAGAAGTTGAGGTAAAAAGAAGCATTTAGAAAAACAAAAACTGAGAGACTGTATCACCAAAAGACCTACAGTTCAATAAATGTTAAAGAAAATTTTCAGGCATAAGAAAACTGATACCAGTTGGAAATATGCATTTTTAGAAAAGAATATGTAATGTCAGAAATTGTAAATATGTAGAGAAATATTAAGTTTACACTTTTTAAATTTTTTTAAAAAATTGTTTAAAGTGAAAACAATAACAATGTAGTTAGGTTTTAATATATTTACAGAAATAAAATTTATAACATAAAAAGACAAAAGGTGGTAGGAAGGAAATTGAAATAATTATTGCAAAGCTCTTAATTATACATGAAGTGGTGAGATGATCACTGAAATTAGATTGTGGTAAGTTATAGAGGCATAGAGTAAATCATAGAACACCCAGTTAAAAAGTAATATAAATATAAAAATATCCACTTGCAGAAACAGAACAGACATTCTTTTTTCCTATTAATTCCACTCAGTATAGTCAAAAACCCTTGGAATTTTAGATAAAACAAATATAAGAAAATAAGTAAAAGTGAAGAGAAGGCAGATCAGTCCACAACTTGAGGAACAGCACGGCAGTGAGGTCCCTGAGTTTTCTTGAAGACTGGAAATTAGAGAAGCTGGTAACTCAGAAACACCAACAGACAAAGACGAAAAGAAAGAGGGAGAGGGCAAAAAAAATTCTCCTTTGCTTAGCCAAAGGATCAGAAAAGGTGAAGCCTACACAGAAGACCTTTAGATAATAACCTCTTTTATCTGCAGAATAAAATAAATTGTGACCCTATCCCAATACTCACCAGCAAAGGACAAGTGGAGAACACAGATTCTACCCTTCCCAGGCATTCATGAAATGTTCCAAAGCCCCATCAGGGTAATGTCAGAGAAGGATGAGTGAGAAGCTAGAATGTGCAACCCTGTTGGGCAGTGGCAAAGCTTCCACACCCCCTGATATCAGTGGAGACCAGCTGGAGAGTTTGGGCTTCCACTCCCACTCAGTGGTAACCAGGTATACCTCCCCTTCTTTCTGGGGTGGTATCAGCAAAGTTTTAGTGGATAGCCTGAAATCCTACCCCCCAAAACAGTAATAAATCTCCCATTAACCTCCTAGTTATGGTAGTATCCATAAAGACCAACTAAAGAACCTGGATTTCCACCCCATCTGGTAATAACAAGGAGATGCCCCTCCTTTATCAGAGAACTATCACAGTTGGTCATCTACAAAGTGTGACGAGTGGTCCACAAGACCACCCTCACTTCTGACACCAGCTGCAAACTTAGAGATACATCTTCTCTTCTAACATCAATTCCTAATTCAAAGGTCCACAAGACCACCCTCAGGTTCAATAATTTACTAGAAAATTCACTGAAAACTATTATACTCTTGATTAAAGGGTATTACATATAGATAATAAACTAGATACATAGATATTATAGATTTTATTATTAAAATCAACCAAGGGAAGAGATGCATGGAGCAGAGTCCAGGAAAATGCCAAGAGTTATGCTTCCAGTTAACTTCTCCCAGTAGAGCTGAGGACAGCACTAACTTTTCCCAGCAATGATGCGTGACTGTATGCATAGAGTATTGTCAACCAAGGAAGCTCACGTGTGCTTTAATGTCCAGAATTTTTACTGGGACTGAGTCACATGAACATTGTTGACACTCACACAGCTGACTTTAGTGTCCAGCTCTTCCTGTGATTGAGCTAATACTGCATGACCCAAAGTCCTGACTATAAACATGAAAAGCTCCAAATTTTTGAAAACAATATATTTCCAGGTGATTCATGGGTAAAAAAAAAATTAGAAGTGAAAACAGGAAATATTTTATCTGAATTAAAGGAAAAAGAAAGCATATCAAGAATTCTGGGATTCGACTAAGGTGGAATGAAGCTGAGGTACACACACACACACACACACACACACACACAAGTACACATATATACATACATATGAAGTATCTAGGAGTTCTTGCCAATAATTGGAAGGCATGTTTATATGTATATATTATTATTTTTTAAATTGTCTTATGTATATTCATCATGTAGCACACATCTAATGGCATCAGATTATACTGCCTCCTGTATGAATCCAACCATCCTACAGTATTACGTCTTAAATATTAATAACATTGCATAATCAAATATACACTGGAAACTAATTTTTAATTTTTAAAATCAAAATTTATAAAAGGCATAAATCCTCTTTTTAATAATTGTATTTCATGATGTTAATGCTTTAAACTTTGACTTTGGTGGGAGCTGAAGATTGGACGGTAGAAGGTGGTGAATGAAAGGTGGCAGGAAATGGGTGAGTAAAAATAAATGCTTCTCTATTTGTGAAAATCATTAAAGTGTTTGATATAAGAAAAAAAATGTGGGTATTTGGCATAGATAGAAAAAAAAGAGATGGGCAGTTTAAGCTAAATTTGCTTTCTCTCAAATAAGTCGATACATACTAAATAAAGAGAAAGTGAATAAAGCTATAAAAATATTACCTAGAGCTGTGGAAGGACCTAGAAAACAAACAGTTGTTTAAAATGTTTACCTCTTGGGAGTGGAACTGGATTTGAGGTAGAAGAAAAGAACCATTTCCCTTTTCTTTTATGCTTCTATACCACGTGGAAAAAATTCTGAATCTCTCTATATATCTATATCTGTCAGATAATAGCCTGGTAGTTTAATAGCAGCTAATTTTTAGAATAAGGAAACATATTTCATTTATTTAAACGATGCAAACATATTACTTGTATCTAACAATATTAAAAAAAAAAGAAAAGGAAAACTTGCTATTAGATATGCATCTCAAGTTTTTTTTTCATACTGCTTTTTTCCTTTTATTTAACTGACAAGCTATGTGAGTGAATTTTATATGGGAAATCAATATTAACTAACTACCTCCAATGGCAGATAAAAATATTATGTGTCAAAAGAAGCAGCCTGCATATTGTAAAATATTTCTACATATAGAATTATGTATATGTGTGGAGACATATGTATTTGTGTAGTTCTATAAGCAGTCTTTTTATATATTTAGAAACTCAAGGCTTGATTTAATCTTCAGTATTCAATTCAGTTATTAGTGATGCCAATTTAACTTAAGAATGCAAAAATGTAATAGATGCTATCCAATACTCAAATACCCTGGTGTTGCAGAGAAGAAAAATATTCCTGTGGTTTGTGGCATATTTCACTTTTCTAACAGTTGGTTTTAGACTATGTAACCAAAGTCTTACATTTAGGTTTGGTAATCAATGAAATTCCGATAATTTCCAGTGGGGCTCGTTTTGTATTAATACATTGATTTTCTTTTTTCCATTTTATTTTATAGTTGGACATTTTTCCTGAGTCATATCCCCACCAGCTATAGTGTCAATGAGACTCTTAATATTACAGTAACATAAGAAAGAGAAATCAAGCAGAAGAGTAGGAAGCAGGAACACATAAACTGTTATTAAACTCTTCCATTGTTCAATTTAAAGACAGCATTTTTGGAGTAAATAATATGATGTCCTTTGTTTCCATTACTGTGCATTTAGAGTGACTAATGACTTAACAAGTTGTTTTGTGCTCAGCAGCCCGCAGAGTGAATGCTTGTGTGCTGCAGTGATTGGTCTAGGGGTGTAGAATTCATCTCACTTGATAATAGTTTGTGACCAATTGTCCAGTCAGTTTTTTTCATGGTACTTCTTGGCTAATTTCTTATCTCTTAACTGCTCTATATCTCGTTTTTCACAGGCATATTCAGCCACACTGTTTTCTAAGGCTGCTATAACGAAGTTTCACTAACTAGGATAGCTAACATTGACAGAAATTTATTCTCTCACAATTCTGGAGTTTAGAAGTCTAAAACCAAGGTGTCAGCAGGATCATATTCTCTCTGAAGGGTCTAGGGGAGAATTTGTTTCATGTCTGTCTCTTAGTTTCTGGTGTTACCAGCAATCCTTGAAAATCGTTGTCTTGTAGATGCTTCACTCCAATAATCTCTGCCTCTCCCATTACATGGCCATCTTCCCCCTTTATGTCTCTGTCTTTGTGTCTCTTCTATTCTTTTTATGAGAGAACCAGTCATATTGGAGTAAGGACCCACTCTACTCCTATATTGCCTCATCATAACCAATTACATTTACACCTACTCTGTTTTCAAATATCAGCACATTCTCAGCTACTGGGAGTTAGGATTTTAGCATGTCTTTTGGGGAGACAAAATTCAGCCCATAACACATGCCTAGGAGAAACATATCTGAGAACATCCTACCAAAACCTCTCTATCAAAATTCATACTTGTCTATATTTTCCTTAAACTCATACAGATAACATATACTTTATATATCCACTGACCCATAAGAAGCAGGAATGTATATCCCATGAATGTTTAAGGGATTATCACTGATCCTTCTTTTTTACATTTATTACATGTTATACATTTGATATGATTCTTATTCTTGGCTCCATGACTCATTTATATAAATTAGGTCATGCTATTTTGTACTTATAATGAGGTTAGAAACATTGGCTAAACAGCGTTTGCTATCTCCCTCACCTTTCCTATCTTATGCCACCCACTCCAAAGTCTCTCCAGTTACAAGCGGAGGATCCTCAAGATGTTTTAAACATGCTTAGCTGCCTCTTCAAAGTCATCTGCATGCAAGCCATTTGGGGAGATGTCTTTTTACTACCATCATTGCCGGTGCCCTTCACAAGAAGGTTGCTTTTCGCTATGCTGCCATTATTCCTGCAGCACTGACTGGCACAGCAATTCTACAATAGTAGTTATGCTGAGATTTCTGGGCAAAACCTGCACAATGGCCTATGTAAACGTGAGAAGTTTGTACTCTAATCACAATCATTACACCATGTGTGACCCCCATAGAAACACTTTTGGAATTTCTGCTCAATCCACAATAATTCTACTTCCTTTATGAAGACCCTCTTATTATGTAGGCATATTCTTCTAGAAATTAGGTTTATTTAACATGATGATGACCTTAGCTATGACACCATTCCTGGGTTCTATGTAAGACTATATCCATGTAATAAAACTTCTCTTTGCTTAAACTTACTGAAATTTCTTACGATTACTTACAGCTTACATATATTTATTAAATGGCACTGCTTATATCTCAAGCCTCACAAATCTTTCATGAAAAGTCTTTCGTCATCTAGATCTACCACCCTTCTCCACAGGGGACTAAACCAGTCCAGGTGACCAGGCTGACAGATGCCATCGGCTCTATTTTCCCATAACTTTCTTTATTTTCTCCCTAACATGTACAAATGTATTTTTCTCATTTGGCCACAAATAAAACCCACATGCATATCAAGCCGATAAATAAATAAATATTCTACGAAGAGGGGAATGGGAGATATCAGCAAAGTGGCAGAATAGAAAACAAAACCTGTCTTCCCCCAAGGAGACAACAGCTAAACAACATACAGACCAATTCCCTTTATGAGAAAAACATAAACCAGTTAAGAGGCTTCTGCATTCCAGATAAATGTAAAACCAGCCACATCAAAGCCAATAGAAAAAATTATGGTACTCACATATCATAGTCCTTTCTCACAGTACAGCATGGCATAATTAGGAGAAAACTCACAGCTCCCAGCTTTTCCCTGGGGAGAGAAAGAGAAAACTAAAACTTATGTCTAACATTGAGACTTTGGGGGGCTGCCCAAAGGACTAGTTTCTTCCTTGTGTGAATAGATACACTGACAGGAAAGGGTGTTAGGTTGGGGGCTACTAAGAACAAAAGCAACAGTTTGACCTAACGCACACTCACTTTCCATCGTCCCTTCTCTCTGCTCAATGTGGAATAAGCAGAAGAACACCCTCAGTGCCCAGATTCTCCCTGAGGAAGAAAAGAGTTGGATCATGCATCCATCATTGCGGTTTTTTTGAGGGCTTCCCAAGAAACTAGTTTTTGTCTGTCATATCTGACCTATCCGTGAATACTGATGGCACCTTATATACTAAGAAACCATGGGTCTGGTGAGAACAAAAGAGAGCTGGGCAGTTTATGGTAGCTCCACAGAACCTGCAGTAATATAGACACAAGAGAAAGCAAGAAATGATAAGCTTATGACAAAAAAAAAACTGACAAATCTCTGAGAATTGGCATGCACAAGTACACAAAAGATACATCCACAGTGAGGGTTTGAGAGGTCCCAAAATCTCTAGCCCAATTGCTTGGTGAAGGTCCTTCCCTTTAAAAAATCAGGCCATGAAGACTGGGATAGGCAATTGCTTTTTCAAATGTGGGGATCTCAACACAAAGATCTAAGGTACATTAAGAAACAAGGAAATATAACCCAATCAAAAGAACAAAATAAATCTTCAGAATCTGACCAATAAAGAAGAGGAGGTATATGAATTACCTGCAAAGAATTCAAGGTAATTGTCATAAAAATTGCCAGCATGCCTAAGAAATGGTGCAAGAACAGAATGAGAATATCAAAAACAGAAATATAAAAAAGAATAAAAATAAATTTGGAGACGAAAAATTCAATAACTGAATTGGGAAATTCACAAGACTGTTCATCAGACTTGATCAATCATAACAAAGAATCGTGCAAACTTGAAGACAGGTCATTTGAAATATCTAATCAGAAGAGAAAAAAAAAGAATGAAAAAGAGTTAAGACATACTTAGGGACTTATGATATACCACGAAGCAGACCAAAACACAAATTATAGGAGTCCCAGAAAGAAAACAGAAAATAGGGAAGAAAGTTTATTTGAAGAACTGATGGTTGAAAATTTTCAAAATTTAGGGAAGAAAATAGACATCTAAAGGCAAGATGCCCAAACAAAAGACTTCATCTAACAGCAGCAGAATACACATTCTTCTCAAGCATACATTCTCCAAAATACATTCTTGAACATTCAAGACCATTCTCCAAGATATATCACATTAGGTCACAAAAAGTCTTAATAAATTTTAGGTAATTACAATTATACCATGTATCATTTCAGACTACAATGGAATAAAATTAGAAATTAATAGAAGAAAAGATGGAAAATTTATACATATGTGAGAATTAAACAACACATTCTTGAATAACTAATAGGTCAAAGAAAAAATCAAACAGGGAAATTAGAAAATATATTGAGACAAAGTAAAATGAAAATATAACATACCAAATTAAATAGAGCTCCCTATCTAGGCCTTGAGAAGCTGCTGCTACCTTTCTTTTTTTTTTTTTTTTTAGAGACATGGTCTCATTCTGTTACCTGGGCTAGAGTACAGTGGTAGCATTACAGCTCACGGCAACCTCAAACTCCTGAGCTCAAGCAGTTCTCCTGCCTCTGCCTCCCAGAGTGGTAGTATTACAGGTGTGCCCTACTGCACATGGCCTCTGTGACCTTCTCTTGGCCCTTTTTCCCCTGAAACAGGCCATAAAACCTGATCACACTCTGACTTTCTCCCTCTCTTCACCCCTGAAGATCCTTGCGTGTCAGGCATCTTTCTCAATACCCAGAGGGAAGGAATGTCACATAGAGGCACCAAGAAGAAACTGAAAAATGAGACCTTGCTAAGCAGACCTCTCCTCAGTTTATTACCATAAGATCACACCTTTTTGTCCTCCAATCACACTTCTGCACAACTGTCCATAGAAATACACAGACCTCCCCATTTCTTTGTCTTTATTTCTGAAGGCTCCTGTGTCACATAAAACTGATATCAAAATTGTTATGCTTTTCTCACATTAATTGTCTTTTGATATAAAGATCTCAGCCACAGATCTTGCCATGGGTAAGAAAAATACATTACTTTTTCTCCCTTACACAGTATTTTTAAAAATAGCAAGAGGTGAAAACAACCTAAATGTCCACTGATAGAATGGATAAAGAAAAATGTAGAATATGCATACAACAAAATATTATTCAGTTTTTAAAAAGAAGAAAATCATGTCATATGCTACGATGTGGAGGAACCTGGAGGGCATTATGCTAAGTAAAATAAGTCAGTTACAGAAGGACAAATACTGTCTAAGTCCACCTCTACAAGGTAGCCGAACAAGTCTGATGGTTGCCAGGCCCTCGGGGAATAAGAAAATAGCCAGTTACTCTTCAATGGGTACAGAGTTCCCATCATTTAAAATGAAAAATTTCTAGAGATCTGGTGCACAGCAATGTACACAGAGTCAATAATTCTCTATTACATACTTCAAAATTTGTTAAGAGGTTATATTTTATGTTGTTTTTTTCCACAATAAAAACAAACATAACCCACTCAAGCAACACCAGTGCCACATACAAATGCTGATCTAATATCAGCCAACATACCTTAAAATATTTATGATTCTTCTGTTCTTTTTACATTGATGTTCACATCTGGTTTTTATGGTTTGAGACTCTCATCCCTGCATCAAGAATTCTAGCTCAAGCCTACCATGTACAAAACCCCATTGAATGATTGCTTAGTAATCACACAGAATCCCACACAATCTCTTAGCGTATTGACTTGAATCCTGGCCTTGTTCACCATGAGAGAAATATTTAGTCACTACTTTTATGCCTCTGTATTGTAGTCCATCCATAATTATCGAATCACTAATTTTGACCAAACAATATACCAGTCAAGGGAAATATTTAATATGAGAAATATATATCCTTTCTTGAAGCAAATTACCTTCTAGTCAAGGCTGACAGTCAGTCAGTCTCAAGAAATAATTACATGGTTATAAGACGGAAAAAAGAAAGGAGGTGGAGGGTTGAGCAGTGTTCACATCAGGAAGCATTTGATTTCAAGTAACAAAATCTCATTCAAGCCATCACAAAAGAAAATTTTATTATAGATATGAAATTCAAGATGAAGCTGGGCAAACAGACTTTAGAAAAAGCAAGAAGGAGATTCATCCCCGAGTCTTTAGCAGAAATTTCTAGGCCTCTACTTTGTTACTCTGCCACAATGTGACTCAGCTGGATGCTTCTGGGTTAAATTCTTTACCCACTTTTTTCAGTGTTTTCATTACAAAACCTGGAGTACAAATGGATTGGCTCAGTTTGAGTTCTGTGTCTACCCCTAGTCCAAATTATTTGCCACTTAAGCTTTATGTTATGGCTTCTTGGGTGGTAAATTCAGGGCAATCCATGTAAGAGTGTTGTTCACAGATTAGAAAGGAAACATACATAGTATGTACTACAAGGTATGGCTCTGTCATGGTTGTAAAGCTTTAACATTTTCTATCTGTTTGCATTGTTCATCATTTATTTATTCATTCATGCATTGGCTTGAGTACCTCCTTCATGTCCACCACTAAATTAGATGTTTTGAGGCATAAATGCATTTAAAACCTTATCATTTACTGGAAAACACACACTTATAAAGTGAAGTTAAATGTACATGGTAGTTTTAAAATAAAGAGCTCTTGGAATACAAAAGTTTAAAAAAATACGAAGATGGGAGGAAGATGCCAGAGAAATAATAGTATTTGAACTAATTTATGAAGGTACATAAGGACTTCTTTAAGCATAAAAAGAGACTGGCAGAAGGGGCATACTAAGTAGAGAATAAGCAATGCTCCAAAAGCAAAGATAAGGATGGTTTAGGTAACTTCTAGTGGTGTTCTGTTACCAACGCAATCTGAGTGTAAGTTCTGAAGGTCAATGACAGTGAAGAAACAGATTGGAGCCAAAGCCAATGAATCTAAATTTTATACCATGGTAATGTCAGTGGGAAAAAGAATGAAGGACACATTGAAGAAAGTACAATTTTAGAGGAAAGTCTACAGAATTCAATTGGTAACAAATTTCATGTGAGACATGGGGAAAAATCAAATGTGAATTTGAATAATTGAAGGAATCTTAGAACTGGAAGGAAACTCAGAGACTTAGATTAGCTTCTTCATTTTGTAAATAAATATTTTGATATCCCTGAAGAATGAGATCTAACTAAAGTACCCACAAATAGTTAACAGTAGATCTGAATTACAACCAGGTATCTAAATTCTCTAATTCTAAGCTTCATAAAAATTAAATCCAAATGTCTAAAGTACAATGTAAAGTAATTTATCATTGCACCCTAAGCTCTCTTTGCAGTCTTTCTCCCACATTCTTTTTCACGTGCTCTGAGGCCCAGCCAAACCGAACTACTTGTATATCCCTACGTGTACAATGATTTTCTGCTTCTATGCCTTGTTTATAACATTAATACCCTCATCAGTAGCTCTGTGCCTTTTCATTACTGCTGGTCTGCAGTATTTATTCTTCAAAGATCAGCCCTAATATTGCCTTTTCTGACTTCACTTACATTTTCCTCACCACTCTATCCCAGTCAGAAGTAATTCTTTTTCTGAATTCCCATAGGACTCTGTGACTCCCTTGATATTTATTATATTACATATTCTATTAAAGTTGCAGAAGTATAATCTATCAGGCAATAATCTATGAAACTCTTAAGTGCAGCAAACATAGTATATTCACATTCAGTATTTCCCATAACATCAGCCCCAAACTTGTCAAATAGGTAGATGCTAAATAAATATCTCCCAGATATATAAATAAATACTTTGGCTTAAAGTGGGAGAAAAGAACTCTTTTTTCTTTTTGTCATGTGAATACTTATTTAGTTTGAGTATAATTAACATTTAAATAACTCAATTTTCTCTACTCTGCTATTTTAATCAAAGTGGTAGTGTTCATAGCTAGCATAACCATCCCTTTTGGGATGCAATTCCTCATTTCAAAAAGACATTGCAAAGGTAGATTTATCATAAAAGGTTTACTACATCAGTCCCCATCCTTTTCAAATTTTTATTGCTAAGCAATTTCTTTTCTTGACATGCCTACAGAGGAAGCTATATCTCCAAGGCAACCAGCCATTTACATAGCTGAGATTATTAAAATAAACCTAGAGTTCATCCTATGTATAAAAAATTACGTTTAAACCACCCTACAGATCAATATAATCTTATGGATAAAGGATAGATCTTTATTTCTACAATGATTTTACGCACCTGCCTGTTCTGACTTGAAATTCTTGGGGTTGAGAGTCTATTTCTTTGGCAACTGAAAATGAAGCTAAAAATACTCAACTACTCATCTCTCTTACATTAATCAAAATGAATTCAGAGTTTATCCTATGTATAAAAAATGGGTTTAAATTGTCATTCAATCAATAGAATACCATACATAACACATAGGCTTCTATTCCTATAGTAATCTTGCCTACATGCTTACTCTTGTTTCACATCTTTTTAGGTGAAGACGGGAGTTGAGAATTTAATTATACAGTCAGAAATGAGGCTAATAATGCTTCATTGACTTAAATTCACAGTACAGTATAAGTGATTTGTTTTACATACTTTCTTACAGCAGACTTTGGAAAAGAAAAGGTTCTTGGGTGAGTCAGAAGAACAAAAATAGGTCCTGTAAGTGAGGGAGGGTAAGGAGGACACTTCTAGTAGTTCTTTCTGCTTTCATCAAGAACCCTAGAAATCAAAAATAAAAATAGCTGCCTCATTATCAATGTTTTGAGATTCATATAAGGATTTGAATTATTCAGGTAATTGCTCCTCAGATGTAAATGTTGGGTCTGGATGCACAAAGGTAAAATTGAACATTCAAAATTGAAATAATAATTTTTCCCTTAAAGTGTGTTCCTCTTCCATTTCCTTTACTCAGGGAATACCAACATCATTAATCCAGTTGCATAAGCTAAAAATCTAGGTGGCATCCTTAACATGGCACTCTTCTTTGCCACCTAGATTCAACTGACTACCAAATGCTATCTATTATGTTATGAATATCTCTTGAAAACATATACTTCCTTCATTCCACAACCACCATCACCCAGATCCAAGCTAACATCATGCATCAATGACTTCCCACTCTGGAATCCCACCAATCTACTTCATTCTCCATGCTGAATTCACTCATTGACTCATTCATTCATTCATTCAATTAAGTATGTATAGGCATGTTTCATTTTATTGCACTTGCTTTATTGTGATTCACACATACTGTTTTTTACAAATTGAAGGTTTGCAGCACCCTGCATTAAGCAAGTCTTTTGGTACCATTTTTCCAACATCATGTGCTCATTTCATGTCTCTGTGTCTCATATTTTGGTAATTCGCACAATATTTTAAATCTTTTCATTATTATATCTGTTATGGTTATTGGTGATCAGTGATCTTTAATGTTACTATTGTAGTTGTTTTGGAGCACCATGAACCACACCCATAGAAAATGACAAATTTAATCAATAAATGTTCTATGTGTTCTGACTGCTCCACCTGTAGGCCGTTTCCCCGTCTCTTTCCCTCTTCTCAGACATCTCTATTCCCTAAGACACAACAATATTGAAATTAGGTCAATTAATAACCCTACCATGGCCTCCAAGTATTAAAGTAAAAGTAAAAATTGCACATCTTTCACTTTAAATCGAAAGCTAGAAATGATCAGGCTTAGGGAGGAAGGCATGTTGAAAGCTCAGACAGGCTGAAAGCTGGGCCTCACTCCAAACAGTTAGCCAAGTTGTGAATGCAAAAGAAAAGTTTCTGAAAGAAATTTAAAATGCTACTCTAGTAAACACGAAATGGTAAGAAAGCAAAACAGCCTTCCTTACTGCTGATATGGAGAACATTTTAATGGTCTGGTTGGAAGATCAAACCAGCCATAACATCCCTTAAGCCAAAGCCTACTCAAGAGCGAGGCCCTAAACTCTCTTCAATTTTATGAATGCTGAGACAGGTAAGGAAGCTGCAGCAGAGCGAGTGGCATGTGCCTGTACGCCCAGCTGCTAGGGAGGCTGAGGTGGGAGGAATGCTTGAGGCCAGGACTTCGAATCTAGCCCGGGTAACATAGTGACACCCAAATTCTAAAGAAAGGAAAAAAAAAAAGAAAGAAAAGAAAATTTTGAAGCTAGCAGAGGTTGTTTCATGAGATTTAAGTATAGAAGCCACCTCCATAACATAAAAATGTAAAATGAATTAGCAAATACTGATGTAAAAGCTGCAGCAAGTTATTTGGAAGATTCAGCTAAGACAACTGATGAAGGTGGATACACCAAACAACAAATTTTCAATGTAGATGAAACAGCCTTCTATTGGAAGAAATGTCATCTAGGACCTTCACAGCTAGAGAGAAGTCAATGCCTGGCTTTGAATTTTCAAAGGACAGGTTGACTCTCTTATTAGGGTCTAATGTAGGTAGTGACTTTAAGTTGAAGCCAATTTCCATTTTCCATTTACAAAAATCCTAGCAACCTTAAGAATTATGTTATCTATTCTGCCTGTGCTCTATAAATGGAACAACAAAGCCTGGATAATAGCACATGTTTATAGCATAGTTTAGTGAATATTTCACACCCACTATTGAGACCTATTGCTCAGAAAAAAAAAAAGATTTCTTCCAAAATAATACTGCTCAGTGATAACACACATGAACACCCAAGAGCACTGATGGAGATGTACAGGAGATTAACGTTTTCATGCTTGCTGACACAATATCCATCCTGCAGCCCATGGATCAAGAGTAATTTTGACTTCCAAGTCTTATTATTTTAGAAATATATTTCATAAGGCTATAGCTGCCATAGATAGTGATTCCTCTGATGGATCTGGGAAAAGTAAATCAAAATTTTCTGGAAAGGATTTACCATTCTAGATGTCACTAATAACATCTGTGATTCATAGGAGGAGCACAAAATATCAACATTAACAGTATTTTGGAAGAAGTTGACTCCAATCCTCTGGATCACTTTAAGGAAGTTCAAGACTTCAGTGGAGCAAGTCACTGCAGATGTGGTAGAAACAGCAAGAGAACTAGAATTAGAAGTAAACTCTTAAGATGTGACTGAATCGCTATAATCTCATGACAAAACTTTAATGGATAATGAGTTACTTCTTATAGATGAGCAAAGAAAGTGGTTTCTTGAAATGAAATCTAATCCTGATGAAGATGCTGTGGTCATCATTAATATAATAACAAAAGATTTATAATATTACATAAACTTAGTTGATAAAACAGCGGCAGATTTTGAGATTACATCCAATTTTGAAAAAAAATTCTACTGTTGGAAAATGCTGTCAAATAGCATCACATGCTGCGTATAAATCTTTCTTGAAGGAAGAGTCAATTGATGTGGTAAATTTCATTATTGTCTTAATTTAAGGAATTTTCACAGCCATCCCAAACTTCAGCAACCACCACCCTGATTAGTCAGCAGCCATCAACATTGAGGCAAGATCCTTCACCAGCAAAAAGGATTATGACTCGCTAAAGGTTCAGATAATCACTAGTATTTTTTAGCATTAAAATATTTTTAATTAAGTTATATACTTTTTAAAAGAAATAATGGTGTTACACACTTAATAGATATATTGTTAAACATAACTTTTATATGCACTCGGAAACTAAACAATTTTTGTGAATTGCTTTATTGCAATATTCGTTTTATTGTAGTGATCAGGAACTGAACCTGCAATACCTTCCGATATGCTTGTATTGAGCACCTACTCAGGGCCAGGCATTATTCTAGACAGTGGAAAAATATCAATGAATACAGCAAAGTTCCTGCACTTAGGGAGCTAATGTTCCAGTTGTGGGAGATGAGCCACAAAGAGCTATACAGAGTTATATAAACAAAGAGTTATGTAAACGAAGGTCCAGAGTGGTAAATCCTATGAAAAAAATAATTCAGGGGAAGAAATAGATTAGATGGGGGAGAACTTTTTTAGTACAATACTCAAGAAAAGCTTCTCTAATAAGGTGATATTTGACCCAAGACCTAAAGAAATGGAACAAAATGTATAAATACCAGAGGGAAAGAACATTCCAGGGAGCAGGAAGAGCAAATGTGAAAGCCCTGGATATACTTATTATGTTGAAGAATATCAAGAAAGTAGTATGGCTGGAATGTCATGAGTGATGAAGAACAGTAAGGCATTAAGTCAAATAGCTACGGTGGCAGGGGAGACAGGATTTTACAGACCATGTTAAGGTCTTAGAAATGTATTTCCAGTGAGATGGGAATCCATTAAAGGAAGTCTAGCAGAAAAGTTACTGAACCACTTTAAATTTGGGGAAGGCCTCTTTGGCTGCTGTGAGGAGTAGACTGCAGGGAATGCTAAGGGTGAAAAAAGAGAACCAAGTTACGGGTCTATTAAAATAGTCCAGATAAAAGATACTTCAAGGTTGGACTATGCTGGTCATGGTAGAAAAGTCATACAGGACAGCTCTCCAGGACTTTGCATCTATCTTAAAAGTTGATCAGACAGGATGGGTTGATATATGGCATGTACACTGTGAGGGAAATAGAGGTATCAGAAATGACAACAAAGTATTCAGCCTCAGTCACTGGGAGGATGACACTACCAATCATTGGGACGGTATAAAACTGGAAGAGAATCAGAGTGGTTTTTTTTTGTGTTTTCATTGCTATTATTGGTTTTATTTGGGATAGTACATGGAGAAGGAAAATTAAGAGGTCTGTCTTGGTATATGCAAGCTTTAAATGTTAATTATTCTGCTATAGGGAGTGTTCAAGTGACCAACTGGATGTAGAAGTCTGAAGTTTGAAGGAGTCCTTGCAACTGAAAATACACGTTACCACTTCACAGGTCATATTTATCCTCAGGAGACTGGAGAGGATTCCCTCAAGAATCAGTGTACACACAGAAGAACAGAGATCTGAGGTCTGAGCTCTAGGGCACTACAATATTTGGAGGTCACATCAATGAGAAGGAACTATCAAAGGGAACCAAGGAAGAAAAGTTAATGAGGTAGGAGGAAAATCAAGAGAGCGATGATCTCTACTAAATTGAAATGTGACCATAGTACCTTTTTGCTCAGTTGTGTTCACTGGCTTCAGTTTTACATTCTCTTTTCTATATGTTTTGTACCACCAGGGCTAAAGGCCTACAAACTACATAGCAGACTACCAAGCCATCTGAGTTTTTGTTGGATTCTTCTAATGAGGGGCACTGAAAGAATAGAAGGTGACAGAAAAGGAAGAGAAATTTTATTCTGATTCTAAAGGAAATTAAAGCAGAATCTGCAGTATCAGTAGGGAAACTGTATACACTGGCACAGAATAGCAACTCCAGCTATGCAAATCCAGCTCTGTCAGTGGAAGTTTCAGGAAGTTCAGCTCTAGGACAAACATTATATCCAGTGCCTGAGACTCAACAGGTGCTAAATACTGAATTCTTAAATAAGTGAATGGATATAATAGAGAAATTCCAACTCTTTCCTCTCTACTGCCTCTTATATCCAATTGGGGACTGCCAAGTCCTATCAATATGAGATGTTATTTCTATCACGTGTCTTTTCTCCATTACCACTGTCATCACTCATGTTCTTATAGCCCACATTATTATAATGGCTTAAATGTTCTCTGAATATAACTCACTGTGTACCTACAGTCCAAAGACTTCCAAGAGTGATTATGAATCAGCTAAATATAATGTTTTATTTCCTGAAATTACTTCTATGTTGCATATTTTACTTTACAAGTAAAATTGGTCAATATTCTCACGTCATGAATACCCAGGAACTACTCTTGACTAGAGAAAATTATCTAAAGCACATACAATTAGAATCTATAGTGTTATGATACTTATATTGGTTTTCATCCACGATTCCTGGCTCATCACTGCCACAGTCCTTGTTATAATGTTGGGGCATTTTAGGCCCCAAGAGAACGAAGCTCTCTCTCTGACCTTATCCTGTCCTCCTTTCCTAAGGCAGGGCGTTAATCTAATGTGGGTCAAGAGACTGTCATTCCAGAGAGGGTCCTACCCCCTACCCTGGAGGAAGGAATGCTGCACAGAGAGGCCAAGAAGAATCTGAACAGGCAGGCCTCACTGGGTTAGACCATGTGTTTCAGTCTCATCACATTTCTACACAGTTGTCAATCATATCTATGCAATGAAGCCTCCGTAAAAACCCAAACAGACAGGGTTCCACGAGCTTTTAGATAGCTGAACACATGGAGGTTCTCTGGAGGGGGGAGTGTGTCCACAGAGGTCATGGAAGCTTCACTCTCCTTCCCCCAAACCTCACCCTACACATCTATTCATCTGTATCCTTTGTAATGTCCTTTATAATAAACCAACAAACATAAGGATTTCCCTGAGTTCCATGAACCACTCCAGCAAATTAATCAAACCCAAAGATGAGGTTGTGAGAACTCCAACTTGAAGCCAGCTGGTCAGAAGTTCTGGAAGCCCAGACTTGCAACTGGTGGGAAGGAGAGAGTAATCTTGGGGACTGAGTCCTAGCCCTGTGGGACCTGATGCTATCTCCAGGTAAATAGTGTCAGAATTGAACTGGAGGACACCCAGCTGATGTCCACTGCAGAAATGATTGCTTGCTTGCTGATGAGGAGAAATCTCTACGTATTTCAGGGTCATAGAAGTCTCCTATGTTGATTTTTGTGGTGTAAGAACAGAGGAAAAAACACAGTTTTAGTGTTTTCCACAAAACAGAATCTGAAGCAAAATTGTCTGCAGAACCCACCAGGCCTTACCTGACATTTATAAAACATTTGCATTTTCATTCCTCTGCTCAGAATGCAATTGTCTTTCTCATGCAACAGAAATAAAGGGCTGTTCAATATTTCCCTGAGGTGGATTAACCTAAACCAATCCAGAGCAAACTTTTTCTTCATGAAGGCTTACATTACTCCTTAATCACTTGATTCCACAGAGAGGCTGGTGATTTTTCTCTCCCAAATAAATAGCTCTCTTCGGTTAGCCTCTGTGGTATGTACTGCAGGCTTGAATGCTAAAGAGAAAATGAGTTGAAAGAGTCAGACTTGAGAGCACGCAGATCACTTCCCCAGCATTCCCCAGTGCGGTGAAATGATTTCATTGCTTTGTTAGTTATGCTAGCAGAGTGCATTTCTAATGCCTCTTCTCTTCATTCTTGAGTGTTTAAACATTTTAATGAATATGTTATTTACTGTAATAAAGTCAGAGTCTGCTATTAAATTAATAGAGCAGTGTAACCAAGAATCTCATAATAGCAATTTATTCCCACTCACTATTACTGAGTTCTAAACACAGGATTCCTGGCCACTTGGATTCTGTTAGTTAGAGATATTGCATAAATATTCTGTAGCTGCAAATGCTTATCAAATTCAAGTTAATATATATGTGTGTGTGTGTGTGTGTGTGTGTGCATGTTTGTGTACATTATGCTTCAGTATGGTGATTAAAATCCGTGAGTCCTAAAGACAAAAAGCCTACCTTCAAATCCTGGCTGTAGTAGCTAGGTATCCTTAGGTTACATTCTCCTTAAGTCACAGTTTTCTCATCTGTCAAATGGGGATAATAAGTGTCTCCCTTACAACTGGGTTTTTCAGGTAAAATAAATAAGACTTTATGTACAAAGCATAATGCCTGATACATGTTAAATATTAGTTATGAATATTATCAAATGCAAGAGCTGATCAAGATCATCATTAGCCCATAGGAGCTTTTTGAAAATGAGAAAAAGCCACCCCTTCTTGCAGGGGAAGCAATTCTATGCCAAAGTACAGAACTTCATGAGTGAAACAGGAACTGTATGTAAACCTGCAGCCACCCTCTTAGCTGAGAATGTCTGTACAGAGTAAAACTTGTACAACCAAATGTATTGGTCTTGGAGTTGATCTTGTTTTATTCCTCTCTACCTCAATCACACTTTTTCCTTCCTTCATCACTTTTAAGATTTTTGGAATGAGTTGGGCTTCATATGATCAATTGAAAATTATCTCAAGAAGACAAGGATTTCTATTTCAAGGGGTTGGCCTCCCAAAGTAGGGATTTTGTGTTTTAGCTTGATTCTTGAGCACTAAGCCATGTATTTACCCTATAATATAAACTCAGTATATGATTGTTAAATGAATGAATTGGTGAATTAATTAAAAAAGTACATGCCACTTTATTGACTTAAAATTCAAGCTAGGCTCAAACTGACGAGTCTTGTCGATTGGAATTCACTTTAAACATTTCTAATACTGTTACAAAACAAACATTTAAAATAGATCCATGAAGTCAAGTTGCATCATAAAAATAATCATCTGATAAGCACACATAATTGGGGAGGAAAAACCAAATGACATGGAAGATCAAATTCTTTTTTTTTTTTTTTTAGACAGAATCTCACTCTGTTGCATGGGCTAGAGTGCCCTGGAGTAAGCCTAGCTCACGGCAACTTCAAACTCCTGGGCTCAACCAATCCTACTGCCTCAGCCTCCCGGGGAGCTGGGACTACAAGCATGTGCCATCATACCCAACTAATTTTTTCTATATATTTTTAGTTGTCCAGCTAATTTCTTTCTATTTTTAGTAGAAACAGGGTCTTACTCTTGCTCAGGTTGGTCTCAAACTCCTGAGCTCTAACGATCCACCCACCTCAGCCTCCAAAAGTGCAAGGATTACAGGAGTGAGCCACCGTCCCTGGCCGGAAGATTAAATTCTTAACTAGACATTGATCTCACATGAGAATTAATGCTAATTTAGAGAAGAACATCCAGTTTAAGATATTCTTCAGAATAGTCTTGCTGTTTCTCAATCAGGTCTAAATTTTATGATTACACAATCTGGAATAATAAAAGATACTAAAATTTTCAAACAACTGACTTCCTGCTGCTGTTATTTTATTGAATTAGCTAATTTGTTGAGATCCCATTGTCTTGTTACTCAGGTAAACCACTGGGTACAATAACAAAACTTTTTTTCTACCATGCCATGAAAAACATAGATTTCTAAACTATCTCACATTCAAACAGTGTGGCAAGAACCAAACACAAACACAGAACCATAACACTCACTCAGTCAATGAAACATAGCAGTGTAAGACCCAACAGGATGCTTAATGTCTGTGAAACAATGGTCACAATTACAATCACACTTATATACAATCTTGATATGACAATAGAGTTTGTCTGTTAAGGGCAGAAAAATGTATTTTCATTGGTTCAGTGTCACAGTCTGAAGAAAATTCAAATATCTGTATCAAAGTGATCTTTATAAATATAATTTAACAAATAAGGCCTAACCTTATTTCTCTATTTAAAATTGTAGTTTATCTCTACATCTTACCCCTGACATCAGCACTTTCTGATACACCATAAAATTTCATTATTTATCATGCCTATTGTTTCTTGTCTGTCTCCACCTTCCATATAAAAACTAGAATGTAAGTTTATCCAACTTAGAGGAGAATGTGTGTATGTTTCATTTCACTAATGTATGTCAAAGACCTAAGACAGTTCCATGCACATATTAAGGCTCTCAATAAATATTTTTTGAATGAACAAATTTGTCACTCCTTTGATTAAAATATTTTATTGGTTTTTGTTACATATTAATTAAAATCTATACTTTGACCAAGGCCTACAATAACTGTATACCTTAACTCTTCCTCTCTCTTCATTTCATTTTATACCTTTTCCTCTTGCCTATCTCACTGCAAATCTAATGGACTCCCTTTAAATTATGAATATGTTAAGTCAAGTTCTTTTCTATATCAGGGACTTCTCACATGCTGTTCCCTTAGCCTGCAGTTTTCTCCTGCCTACCTCCCTCCTCTGCCAGATCCTTGGTATTTCATTAGGAAACTTCTTAATCTTTGACTATCTGTTGAAGGATTATTGTTCTAGAGGTGTTTTTCCGCATCACCCTAAGTAAGTATTCCCCCTACCACACATGCACCTTATTTCACCTTATTTTTTCTCCATCCTAGTACTAAACAAAATTTATAATTGCATATTTGTTTACTTGTTTTTTTCTCTGTTCCTCCATTTGACTCTGTGTTTCATGAGGATAAGGACTTCAAATTTCACGGTTGCTTTTCTAGGCCTAGCACATAATACACGCTCAATAAAGGGCTGATCCTTTATAGAAAACAGTATAGGGATTTTCAAAGAACTAAAAATAGAACTGCCAGTTGCTTCAGCAATACCTTTATTGAGTAACTACCCAAAAGAAAAGAAATCATTATATCAAAAAGATAACCTCATAAGTTTATTGCAGCACTATTCACAACAGCAAAGATATGGAATCAACCTAAGTGCCCATCAATAGATGATTCGATAAAGAAAATGTGGTAAACATATACATATATACAATAAAATACTATTCAGCCATAAAAAAGAATGAAATCATGTCTTTTGCAGTAACATGGATGGAGCTGAAGGCCATTATCTTTAGTGAAACAATTCAGACACAGAAAGACAAACGCTGCGTGCTCTCCCTTATAAGTGAGGGCTAAATAATGTGTACACATGGACGTGGAGACTGCAATGATAGACAATGGAGATTTGGAAGGGTGGGGAGTAGGTGGGAGGGTGGATGATGAGAAATTACTTAATGGGTACAAGGTACATTATTTGTATGGTAGATACACTAAAAGCCCAGATTTCACCAGGACTAATATATCCATGTAACAAAATTAAACCTGTACCCCTTAAATTCATACAAATATAAAAAATGTTTGATTAATAAATTAGTAGACAACTCAATTATCTTAGAACAAAGCTTTAATTCCCACGTGCAGGTGATTTTTTAAAAAAGAATACAAAATAAATATCCTCAGTGGGTTTTACTCTATATTTCCAGGATTTAGACTTCTGACTCTAATTCAAAGTCAAAATTAATTAAGTAATATATTCGTTCTTCATTAAGTTGAACATGACCATGTGATGCTACACCTGCAGCTGTTCAGGAGTATCCAGATGTCTAGTGTCATGACTGAAATTGACAAGATATTTGGGCATCTTTTGAATATATTCTTTGTGAGTTTATGTTTTGAGAGAGAAGATTCGTTGAAAATGATTTACATTAGTTAATTACTGATGTGTCCATATTCATGCCTTTTACTAACATCTGAATCAATACAGATCGACCCTAAATCCTCTCCTCTGTTATTTTATATAAGTTTATTCGCTACTCACTCAGTGCTGTAATGTTTAATTAAAGTCAGTGGCTGCATCTTGATTACACTAATTACTTAACACATGGCTTGTGAACACTTATAATGTTAAATACTGAGCAAGAATCAGTTTCTCCTATTTTATTCTATTAAACTTTTTTTTCTGATCACCAATTACAGAAAAGACATTTTGCTGGATACTGAAGGGAGGGTCACCTACTGTCACCATCTTCAGTTAGTGATATAATGAGACATGCCTCAACCCTTAGTTATTTTTGTTAATGTTGTTGCTTTATTTGTTTATCTGTTTGTCTCAGGGAACTAAAAATATCTTAACAATATATTCCAGTTATTATTAATAAATGTGTACAATAAGACTGTGTATGTTTATTTAAAAATAACTACACCACCAGCTCATCATACTCCAATCCCCATATGATAGTCATGTCACCTGCTAATCTGGACTGTCTACTCAAGTCATTTTCTCTTAAAGGCATGTCTTATGTCTCACCACTCTCAGAAGATGACCCTGATTCCCACGAATTCCTACATCTCAATTCTTTGGCATCTATAAAATTGACATGTCACTGTATCATTTTTGTTTATTTATATATTGCCTAACAATATTGTTAGCAGTTTTGTGAATGCATATCACATTTTCATGAAATCTTTATTATATCTTCATGATAAGGACTATATCATATAATCGTCTTCCCCACAATGATTGTTACAGTGCAAGGAAAAAAAAAGATTTTCTTTATATTTGAAAAATTACAACACAAAAATCATTTTACTATTTAAAATTTATTTAAAATAAAGTATTAAAGTTACTTCAAATCTCACACCCAACCCTTCTGTCACCTTTACCCTCAGTGTGGCTATTATAAAATGTCTGGTGCCAGGATTTCTTTACTTTTTTCCCCCACTTTGAAAGTTTTTAACACCTTCAGTGCTGAATAAATTTTACAAGTAATCTTCCTCAAAGTGGAGAACAAAGACACACATCAGGAAGTCTACTCATGGTGATTACTTTGGTGTTTTTAGAGTGATCCCTTTTTCTTCAACTTAGGATCTAACACAGCAGCCATTTGCCTAAACGTCATATTCATTAATCACAAAACATGTCACGTATAGACTTTTGAATTTGTTCCAAATTAAGATATCTAGCTGTCATCTATAATGTCTATAAGTGTATATGTATCTACCTAATCAATCATCTATTTATGTTTATGTGTATGTGTGTGTGTCCCTGTAGTTGCAGAATTACATAGACACAGAAAGGGAGAGGGGAAGCTACAGAAGAGAGGACTGATCTTGAGGTTTCTGGCTCACTGGAAGGGCCCTCTTAAAAAGATTAAAAAGTTTCTTAATTTCATTGTCTTCACAAGTTTCCCTGTCTAGTCTCTAACTGTAAAGAAATGTTAAAGAATTAAAATAGCAATAAAATCCTCACCTGAAGTCCATGCTTATAAAGTTTACCCATCTGGTACATTAAATATTTTAAGTTCTATTTTTTATGTACATAATTTTCCACTTCCCCAGTAAGAACTCCTTTAGGTGAAGTTTTTAATAGCTGGTTCCTTTAAAAAAATTCTTAAGAGGGTATCTATTAATATATTTCACCAAGAGGAGACAGCATGTTGGGCTATTTCATAAATCTCTTCCACACTCAAGGGAACATCCTGCAGAAAGAAGTGTGAGCAAGTGTTCTATTTTCACTGCGGACAGACTAGAGGGATTCTTCCCCGGGAGTCTCAAGAATCAGAGCTGAAACAGCAGATTGAGTATACTTGTTTAACTTCCTTCCTCCTGAATCTTTCTTAAACATACATGGAAGGGAATTTTTTAAAAAGACACAGAACTGGAAAAAAAAAAAAAAAAGAAAGAAAGAAGAAAGAGGACAATATCAATCAAACCTGGAAGCTGGAAAGTGGATGGATACGTGGTAATTTGTTTTTCAGCCTGAGTGAAACTCTAGATGTTGGGTGAGAAAAGTGGATAAGCAAATCCATTTCTATCAAGGAATTCTCAAAAGCCACAGGCACTGTCAGCACCAGATACCCTGGAATGGGAGGAAAAGCAGATGGGAAATTAACATAAAGAGCACTGAATGGATGCTGTTTGGGAGGCAATTAGTCACCAGATTATTTCTACCACTCTACACAATTGTCCCTCCCCCAGTTTTCTGCTCTGGCATGCGAGGAGACTGGAAGTCACCAGCTCATACTAACAAGTAAAAAGCTGAACAAATTGAAAAAAATCAACAACTCTTCTTAGATTGGTAAGAAAAGTGAGGTCACAGGGCAAACCACTACCTCCAAAATTGGAGAAACAGGCAGGCAATACATTAATAGATAATCACAATTTACTGGATGAGCAAGCCACAAACACAAACCTCCACAGGAACAATTATTGGGATAGGAAATCCTGAACTGTACTTGATGAACTTCTGGAGATTCAGTGTGGATAAGTTTGAAGTGAAAAACTCCTGGGGAACCAAGTAACAGGGGAGTTCCTACACTCTTGTACATTTTACCTCCAGGAGCTCAACCAGATTCTCCCAGTGACTATGGAGAGAATCATGCTTCCAGCAGGGAAAGGGGAAAAGCAATCATTTTGAAATAGTCCAGAGCATTCTGTTCTTTTTCACAGGGTATGCCCTCCAGAGTAATTATTTTACCAGAGCCTACCTACTGAGATTTTTCAGTGCCTAATTGACCTGGGGAAGGCAAATACCCCCATTCTAGCCTACTCTAGCCATCCTATTACACCTAAAGGGGGTGAAGGATAATTGAGAAGGACTTTTGAGGTTCACAGTCCAGAGGCACAGGCTCACTAGGAGACTCACACTGAATCACAGGACTATGGGATGCTTCCCCTTCTCTATACCTCATTACCACATTGCTAAAGGTCTATCTATACACAGCCGTTCTTTTTACCTAGTACAACATCAAGTCTGGCTACAAAGAAAAAATTATAAGGTACACTAAAGGCAAAAAACACAGTTTGAAGAGACAGAGCAGCATCAAAACCAAAATCAGATATGAAAGAGATGTTAGAGTTATCAGACTGGGAGTTGAAAACAACTACAATTAATATGCTAAGAGTTCTAATGTATAAAGCAGACAACATGCAAGATCATATGGATAATGTAAGCAAAGAGATGAAAATCGTAAGCAAGAATCAAAATAATGCAAATTCAAATGACAATGAGATATCACCTTACCCCTGTTAGAATGGTTAATATTAAAAAGTGCGAACAATAGATGCTGGTGTGGATATGGTGAGAAAGGAATGCTTATACACAGATAGTGGGACTAAAAATTAGTACAACCTCTATGGAAAACAGTATGGAGATTCCTCAGAGAACTAAAAGTAGATGTACTATTCAAGCCAGCAATCCCACTACTGGGTATCTACCCAAAGGAAAAGAAGTCATTTTATCAAAAAGACACCTGCGCCCAAATGTTTCTTGCAGCACAATTCACAATTGCAAAGATGTGGAATCAATCCAAGTGCCCATCAATTCATGAGTGGATTAATAAAATGTGGTATATGTATACCAAGGAGTACTTCTCAGCCATAAAAAAATGATAAATTAGTGCCTTTTACAACAATTTGGATGGAACTGGAGACCATTCTCTTAAGTGAAGTATCTCAAGATTGGAAAAATAAACACCACATGTACTCATTATTAAATTAGAACTAACTACTGAGTACACATGTACACAGAGGAAACTAAAATTCAGTGGAAATCAAGCAGAGGGGAGGGAGGAGAAGGGATGGGGTAAAAACTACCTAATGGGTACAGTGAACACTATTTGGGTGATGGGCACAGCTCTAGCTGTGACTCAAGCATTACAAAAACAATCCACTTAACCAAAAACATTTGTACTCCCTTAATATTTTGAAATTAAAAAAAGTATCAAAAAGAAATATTAGAGATCAAAAACACTGTAACAGAAATGAGGAATGGCTTTAATAGGCTCATTTCCTCACCCATAGACATGACTGAGAATAGAGTCTCTGAGCTTGAAGGATATCTCAATAGAAATGTCCAAAACTGAGAAACAAAGAGAAAAATGAGAAAAACAGAGAAAAATATCCAAAAACCATAGGACCAAAAAAATATGTCATACACATATAATAGAGATACAAGAAGGAGAATTAAGAGAGAAAGGAACAGAAGTAATATCTGGAACAATTATGACTGAGAATTTCCCAAAATTAATGTCAGACACCAAACCACAGATCCAGGAAATTCACAGAACAAAAAGCAAGATAAATGCAAAAAAAAAAAAAAAATACACCTAAGCATATTATATTCAAACTGCAGAAAATCAAAAATAACGGAAAAATTCTGAAAGAAAGCAGAGGGGAAAAAAAACATCTTTTCTATAGAGAAGCAAAGATAATAATTATATTTAACTCCTCAGAAACCATACAGGCAAGAAGAAAGTGGAGTGAAATATTTAAATTGTTGAGAGGAAAAAAAAAAAACCTAGAATTCTATATTCTGTGAAAGTCTCCTTCATCAAAGTAAAGGAGAAATAAAGACTTTCTCAGACAATCAAAAATTGAGGGAGTTTGTTGCCAGGAAACCTGCCTTGCCAGAAATGTTAAAATAAGTCTTTAGAGAAAAGGCAAATGGTATAGGACAGAAATTCAAATCTATATAAAGAAAAGAAGGGTATCAGAGAAGGAACAAGCAAAAGTAAAACAAAAACTTTTATTTTATTTTTAACTGATCTATGAGATAACAGTGTATTCAAAATAATAGCAACAACGTATTTGATTGTGTCTGTGTGTGAATATATGTTTGCATGTGCTTACATATAAGTGACATGAAGGACAGTACTACTATAAAGGGTAGAAGGGATAAATTAGGATTATTATCATAAGGTACTTTCACTACCCATGAATGGCACAGTGTTATTTGAAAAGACACTTGGATTAGTTGTAAGAGTATATTGCAAACTCTAGAGCAACTATCAAAAAAAGAAGTATGACAGATATGCTGAGAAATTAGAGAAAGAATCATAAAAAATATTCAATTAAATCACAAAAGGCAGAAAAAAAGCAGGAGACAAAAATAGGAATGAAGAAGGACAAACAAGGGCAATGAACAGAAAATAGTAATGAATATGACAGTATAAAGAGATAGAAAAAAAACCAAACTACTTTTCCTACTCTTATACACTCAACACAGAATACTTCATCTCTGGTCACCAAAATGTGTGAGGATTTCTCCCCACCAGCAACCAATCAATTCTCCGGCAGACACTAGCAAGGTATTCTCTAATTCAATTTAATTTTGAGGAACTGTCTACCTAGTGTCAGATCCCATAGGTTAAGGGCTCACTCCCATAAGGCTTCCCCCAATTTCAGATGACAACCACAAGCCTCAAGTTGTGACCTCTACTTCTGATCAACCAGCTATAAATTAGAGTTCCCACAATCTTTAGTTTTAATTAATTTGCTAGAGTAGCTCACAGAACTCAAAGAAACATTTTATTTACATTTACCCATTGATTATAAAGGATATTACAAAGGATACAAATAAACAGACAGATTGAATAGTTGCATAGGAAAAACTATGGAAGAGAAGAGGCGTGGAACTTCCATGCCCTTCCTAAGTGTGCCACCTTCTAGGTACCTTCATATGGTCAACTATCCAGAAGCTCTCCAAACCGCATTCTTTTTGGTTTTGTGGTAGCTTTATTACATAGGCATGATTGACTAAATCATTGCTCATCGATGATCAACTCAACCTTCAACCCTTCTCACTCCCTGGAGGTTGGAGGCTAGAAAAGAAAGTTCTAACCCTCTGATCACACAGTTGGTTCTCTGGGCAACCAACTCCCCATCATGAGGCTATCCAGGAACCCCTAGCCATCATTCATCTCATTATCATGCAAAAAGACATTTATCACTTAAGAGATTCCAAGGGTTTGGGGAGCTGTATGCCAAAGATAAAGTCCAAATATACATCACACAATATCAGAGGTAAGTATTAATCTAATTGTATCAATAATCACTTTAAATGTAAATGATCTAAATAGTAATTAAAAGACAGAGATGGTTAGAATAGATTTAAAAGACTCAAATATATATTGTTTAAAAGAAACCCACTTTGAATATAAATGTGCTTATTGGTTAAAAATAAAGGAATGAGGAAAGACATACCATGCCAACATTAATCAAAAGAAAGCGGGAGTAGCCACATTAATTTCAGACAGAGAAGACTTCAGAGGAAGGAAAGTTATCAGCAATACAGAGGGACATTACATAATGATAAAAGGGTCAATTCCATAAGAAGATAGAATAATCATTAATGTATATATGCCTAACAACAGTATCAGAATAAATGTGGCAAAAACTGATAGAATTGCAAGGAGAAATAAATGAACTCACTATTACAATTGGAGATGTCAGCACCCCTCTACCAGAAATGGACAGATCAATCAGGCAGAAAATAAGGACATATTTTTTAATTCAATAGTACCATTGAACAACTGAATATAATTGACATCTATCAACTACTTCATTCAACAACAACACAATACACATTATTCTCAAGCTCCCATAACACATATACCAAGACAAACCACTTTCTGGGCTATACAGTACACCTTAACAAATTCAAAAGAATCAGAACTAATACAATGTCTCCTCTCAGACCACAACAGAATTAAACTAGAAATCAATAACAGAAAGATAGCGGGAAAATTCCAAAACACTTGAAGATTAAACAATACATTTCTAAATCACATATAGTTCAAAGAAATCTCAAAAAAAATTAATAATTTTTTGAACTAAATGAAACTAAAACTCAACTTATCAAAATTTTGGGGATGCAATTCAAGCAATGTTTAGAGAGATATTTACAACATTGAATACCTACATTAGAAAAGCATACAGACCTAAAAATCAATAATCTAAGTTTTAACCTAAAGAAACCAGAAAAAGAAAATTAAATCAAAACTAAGAAAAAGCAAAGATGTAATAAAAATTAGAGCAGAAGTCAATGAAATTGAATACAGGAAATCAACAGAGGAAAGCCAACAAAATCAAAAGTTAGGTCTTTGACAAGATGAACACAGTTGATAAATGTCTAGCCAGGCCAACTGAGAAAAAAAAAATGGATACCAATTACTAACATCAGAAATTAAAGAGGAGACATCACTTCAGATTTCATAGACATTAACAGTACAATAAGAAAATATTATGAACAACTCTCTGTCCACAATTTGATAACCTGGATGAAATGGACTGAGATCTTAAATTACAAAATCTGCCAAATTTATGCAAAAAGAAATACACAATCTGAATGGGTCTACATTAATGACATTATTAATAATTAATAACCTTCAAAAACAGAAGGCACTAGACCAAGCTGGGTTTGTTAATGAATTCTAGTAACATTTAAGAAAGAAATTATACCTATTCTATACAATCTTTTTCAGAAGATAGAAGCAAAGGGGATGCAATAAGACAAGAAAAGTAAATAAGGATATAGATATTGGGGAAAAAAAACTGTCTTTGTTTGCAGATGACATTGTTGTCTATGTAGTGAATTTGAAAGAATCATCCAAAAAAAATCTCCTGGAACTAATAAGCATTTCTAGTCATCTCTCAGTATCCATAGGGGATTGTTTCTAGAATCCCCTGTGGATGCCAAAATCTGAGGATTCTCAAGTCCTTTACATAAAATGGTATAGTGTTTTCATATAACCTACACAGATCCTCTCATTTACTTTAAATCATCTCTAGATTACTTATAATATCTAACACAGTGTAAATGTTACATAAATAGTTGTTTTACTCTATTATAAAAATTTATATTATTTTTATTGTCATATTTTTTCAAATATTTTTAGTCCATGGTTTGGTTGAATCTATGGATACAGAACTCACAAACAAGGAGGCTGACTATACAACAAGGTTGCAGGATCAGAGGTTAATATACATAAGTCAATTGCTCTCCTATATATCAGCAATGAACACAGGGAATTTTATACTTAAAAAATTCCACAAATTTAGTGGCTTAAAGCAACCCACATTTTCTCACATCTTTTGGGTACCACGAGTTTAGCCATGGATTAAGTGGGTTCTCTGTTTCAGAGTCTCCAGCAAGCCTGCAATCAAGGTGTGAGCCAGGACTAGGATCTCATCTGAAAGCACCACTGGGAAAGGATTTATTTCCAAACTCACGTGATTGTTGTTGGAATTCAGTTCAATCAGTGCTGTTGGACTCAGAGCCTAAATTTCTTGCAGATTAACAGCTGAGGCCACCCTCAGTTCCCTGCCACATGGACTTTTCCAGAGGGCACCTCACAATAATGATGGTTTTCTTCAGAAAGTGAACATATGAGAGAGGAAGAAGGAGAATCTGCTACTTAGACAAAAGATACAATTTCATGTAATGTAATCACAAATGCAAAATCCCATCACTTTCTCTGTGTTGTGTGGGTTATAAGCAAGTCACAGGCCCTACCCATATTCAATATGAAGGGATTACACAGGTCATGAATACCAGGATGTGGAGGTAATTTGGGGTCCACTGTAAAGTGTGTTCACAATTGCTAAACATAAATTTTCATCATTAGAAAAACATTTTACTTCCAAATTTAGGGAAAAAAACATTATGAATCTATCCTTTTTGATAAATCTAATTCAGGGGCTTCACTTCTCCACACCTATACCCCTTCCATATGTACTTATGTCTCTTTTCTCATGTAAAAATCTCCTTATACAACTCTTACTGGGTAACTACTTATTGTCAAGGTCAGGAATGCTTTTTCTTACAGAGAAGAAAAACTGATTGAGAGACTAGCTTACATTGTTACAAATCAATTAAGAAGATATGCAGGCCTCTTCTCTGGAGCTCTTGGGGTCACACTGGCATGGAATAACTCCCAGCTATTGAATAGATGGAGATTAACAGACCACCAGCAATCCTAGGACTTTTACTCAACTGGAACTCTAGCATTGAGATTTTATTGGATGGTAATCCTAGCTTAGAATTGTCTTTTTAGAAAATGACTGTGATTTTACAAGCCTCATTCCATATAGCTAAAAGAGTCAGAAAATAAATGATTGTTCTCTTTCCCTTAGGCATCAGGTTAAGTGGTGAATGGTTACAACATTCTTACACAACATTTGTTTACTTATTGGACTACTATAATGGAAGCTATGATGCTCTACCAGATTACTCCCTTCAGAAACAGAGAAGTCATTCCCCCCAGATACTTGCAGTATTGGCTGTTGACCAAAGCTGAGTGCCACCTCAGGATTTGCTTTCAAATGAGCAAAGCTATCTCACCCAAGATTTCATTCCCTCCCCTTGGACCAATCCACATCCAATGACTGGTCAATGTGAGACCATAAATATTAGTTTCCCTTCTCTGAACTGGGTCAACTTTGAAGGGCCATTACATGTCCAGAACTCCCTAGATATTCAACTGAAGTCATAGGTACCTGCATCGCAGTTCAAACTCTTCTTCCAACCACTCACTTTTTCACAGGTGTTGCTGAAAGCACTCCTTAGTAAACTTCTTCATACAAATTTCCATTTCAGATTCTATTTCCTGGGAAAACAAACCTATGGCAACATTCAGCTATGCTCTTCTGGACTTGGATCTTGGAAGAATTTATCAATTTAGAAATTCTCAGCAGTTAGTTTATAACAAGGATGATGAAAATAATAATAGCAATGATAACTATAGATACCATTCTTACTATTTTTACCAGAATTGGTTCATTTTCCTCTGAATCAGCACCATGTTATTTATTTCTCACTTCAGCCCTGTGAAATGTTATTATTCCCATTTTCAGACAAAGTAAGGTTAGGAAAATTTAAGTAATTTGTACAAGTATATACAGCAAGAAAGTGGCTAGAAATAAGATATGAACCCATAATTCATGTACAATGTGATGATTTCACTAGTTTAACTCTCTTAAAAAACATTTAATTGCAAGCTCTTAAGGAGAGCTTCATCTCCCATTCTGAAGGTATTAATCACATTAAGAAACAAAGACTTTTCAGTAAGAAACTTCCTTTGAAGAGATTCATACCTGATGGGAAGTAATACCAGAGAAAAGTTTGAATTCTGACATTTGCACAGATGACACCTACTGATATTAGCTAAGTACATGTAACATTCCTTTGGTCTCCCATATTTTCTTTGCAAAACAGTCATGGGATTTTGGAGAATATCACAGGATCATAATCAACAGGTAATGTAAAGCCAGTTTAACACAACTCAGGCTTCCAGTAACATGATAGTGGCTAACCATGGAAAGATTCTGGTTTTCAAAGACAAAAGACTTGGCATTTCTGAAGAAGCTGGGTTCCTTTTCAGTAATTAATATTTATTTTCTAAAAGGCGGTGGGGTGGGAGTAGGGTAAATCGGAAACAAGAGGGACAGGAAACAGGAAAGGAATTGAATAGAGCAGGAAGTATAGGAAAGTGTGTAGGGTAAATGAGTTATGTAGCAAATAGTATTTATACCACTACAATCATATCTATGGTAATTATTATTGTAAGGTCAACCACAGGATTAATAACATTGATTATAATATGTAACAAAGCCACTCTGTCTTTGCCTATGGTGCTTGATTTGAAGTTTTACTTCTACCGGTCTAGTAAAAGTCATTACTTACCAGGATAAAAAAAAATATTTTATTTGGCTGTTTAAATTTTCCTTAAAAATGTCTTATTTTGAACTGTTTTAAGCATGAGAAAATGTGCTAAAAATTTTTATGGAGCCTATTTTTAAAAACTGAATCAATGAGGACTTTCAAACCTGCTTGAATCACAACAGGGTGACACGCTGGCAGGTAAAGAAGTGGCAAAGAGGATGTCTTCTGCACATTTAAGTCGGAGAACTACACATGTTTTGCAGGCTAAAACTGCCTATTTATGTGGCTTCCATGTCACTTGAAAGTCTCACTGCAACTTTAATTTTGAGAATACAGTCAAAAGAAAAGAAAGGTGAATGATTTGTAAGGATCTCTGACTTTGGTTTTGAAGCCCAAAAAGAATAAGTATTTATCATTTTAGTGGGTAATGAGAGACTAAAGGAAAACTAATTAGTCCCCGTACAAATGAAATTGCAACATTTAGAGCTAGAAATAGCTTTATGAATCCCTTAAAGGAAATACAGCCATATTTATGACCACATTACAAGGTAAACATAAAATATTTTGTTTATCAGTAGAATCCCAAGTCTTTTCGTCAGTCATTGTCATTGTCATATGTCTGAAGGAAAAAAAGTTCATGCTATGATACAAAGCCTAAGTCAAGATATTAATAATGCAGCAAATCCTGGCTTCTCACTCGATAAACAAACTGATCACATCAGAAATTTATGAGAAGAAAGAGAAATGCACTACCTTCTAATGGTCCCCTGCCTGTCTAATTACTGCTTGGTTATAGTACCTGGAAATTAGCATAGATATAGGTCATACCTCAAAGCAGAAATATTATACTCCATCAAATATTCCTCATGCTAATATAAATACCAAAGTAGATTTACCACGCTGGGCTCTTTTCAAGCTCTGAAAATTATATAAAGACTCCAACTTAGATTTTATGTATGTTACAAAGTGTGCTTTATTCTAAAAATTGATTATTTCTATTTCTTGGACATAGCTCAAAGACATTTGTTTCAATTAATTCATTAATAAAACATTTACTGAACACTATGTGCACATAACTGTACTAAGTATTATAGAAAATGCAAAAACGAATAAGATTTCATTCTACATTTAATGAACTTAGAGTATAGTTCAGTGATTTAATGTATTCAACAGAGCTCTTAACTTTTCCTAAAAGGGAGAGGTTCTTCTGGGTTGTTACCTTGGGAGAATGGAGAGGGGAGGTTGAAGAAGCTCATATTTTATCTTCCCTTTATTCATATCCATATTTTTTAACCTGGTTTAAAGTTTCTGAGGAAGTTTTTTATCTGATCAAAGGATTTTTTTTTTTTTGCTTTAGAAAAAGTTTAAAAAACAGTAGATGAGCTAAAAAAGAGAGGTGGGTAGATTTCTATTGCTTATTCATTTATTATTCAACCTTCAACAAATATTTATTGAGTTCCCCCTGATCCTACAGACACTGAAAGACTATGAGAGAATGCTATGAACAATTTTACACCAATGAATTTAGCAACTTACATGGAAACGTACAGATTCCTTGAAAAACAAAGTTACAAAACTGACAAAAGAGGAAATAAAAAATACAAATACCCCTATATTTATTTTAAAACTTGAATGTATACTTAAAATTTTTCAGACACACACAAAAAATGTTTAGGCCTTAGTATCTTTACAAGTGAATTCTGTTGAATGTTTGGAAAAGAAATAATGTTCATGATACAAAAAGCTGTCAGAAAATAGAAACTAGGTCCTTGAATCTCTGATTCTAAAATATGGCAAATACATAAACACATTATAAGAAAATAAAATTACAGACCAATATTTCTCATGAACATAAACACAAAATTCTTAAACAAAATATAGTAAATAATTTAGCAACTTGTACAAAGAATAATACAGCAAGACTATATAGAGTTTATTTCAGCAATACAAGATTTATCTGTCGATTGAAAAACCAATCAATTCCATTTGCATATTAATAGAATAAGGCAGAAAATTTATATGGTCATATCATCTCAATAAATACAGTAAAAGCATGCAAAATAATTCAATATCTATCCATGGAAATAATTTTCAGCAAACTAGTAATAGAAGGAAATGTCCTTAAACTGATGAAGGACACCTATGAAAAACAAAAACTAACATTATTCCTAAGGGTAAAGCATTAAAAGCTTTTAACCCAAAGATTGAAAACAACACAAATATTTCCATTTCTTCCACTACACAACATTGTACTAGATACTGGGAAAAGCAATAAAAAGCACTGAACAAAACAAATAAATACGCTTCTCTTAAAAAGTTCATATGCTTTGATATGCATAGCAAAACATGATCTTCAATAAAGTACTAGAATGTGTCTAGTTATTTTAGTTAAGGTACCGCTATAGTCTGAATGTTTATGTCTCCCAATTTCATATGCTAAAGTCCTAATCCCCAAGGTGAGGGTATTAGGAGGTGGAGGCTTTGAGAGGTGTTTAGGTCATGAAGAGAAACCCCTCACCCCTCTAACCATGTGAGGACACAGAGGAAAGACACCATCTCTGAACCAGAAAGTTTGCCCTTAGCAGACAACAAATGTACCAGCGCCTTGATCTTGGAATTTCTAGCCTCCAGAACTACGAGAAATAAATTTTTGTTGTTTATAAGCCATCTAGTTTAACGTATTTTGTTATAGCAGCCTAAAGAAACTAGTAAGACAGGTACTACCCGGATAGATTATCTAATACCATTTGACTTAAATATAAATATGCCTCAGACTAATACAACATAGTAATTTCCTGGCCACATCTTTACAAATGGAAACTGAAAAATATTCAACAGCTCAGATGTATGCCATAATCACAAGCCTTCTAGATCACCAATTTGTCCTCCATGTGCTATTGAATCAAAAAACAAATGAACAAAAAATATCCCCTCCATTTCTGTACTACTGTTCTTCATAAGCACACATTTCATAACTGAGAATAAGCAAGTACACATCCATATCAACTCTGAAAGAATGGGATGCCTATTCGAAATGCAAGCTCTTGGAAAATATGCACATCCATGATGAGGCTATGGTGAAGTGCAAAGATCCAATTACCACGTAGTACAAGCAAGCCTGCATTTAATTCGTTTACACCTCTCCCAGGCTGCACACGAAGCATTTTTAGAGTATAATTGGCATGGAAGGCAGGATAAACTATGCACAACAAATTGGGTGTGAAACAATGTTCATTAAGATCATCCTCATTCCACAAAAGTGTTGTTTGGAAGTTTTTTGAAAACACCTAGGGGTTTGAAGCCTTCTTTAATTGACGAGTGCAATCTCTCAGCTGATTTTTCTGAGAGTTGTTTGGATATGATTTGATGCTTTTCCTGAAAATGCTACTCATTGGAATATGCCTCTTTCATATCCTAAGAATATGGCATATAGTTAAGGCTGTTCAAGATGATGATGAATTAGTCTTTTGAAAACAGAGGTCATTCAAATCAGAACATCTCATTAATCTTGGATACAAATTACAATGGGAGAAGCTTTGAAACAAATTAGCTATATTCCATTTATCTAAAAACACTGTTAAAAGAAATCTGAGTCCATAAATGATAAATAGTAATTCCCATCTAGTGTTAAATATTATTGTTTAAAAAGTAATGTCCTGGGCCGGGCGCGGTGGCTCACGCCTGTAATCCTAGCACTCTGGGAGGCTGAGGCAGGCGGATCCTCTGAGTTCAGGAGTTCGAGACCAGCCTGAGCAAGAGCAAGACCTCGTCTCTACTAAAAATAGAAAGAAATTACTTGGACAAATAAAAATCTATATAGAAAAAATTAGCCGGGCATGGTGGTGCAAACCTGTAGTCCCAGCTACTTGGGAAGCTGAGGCAGCAGGATCGCTTGAGCCCAGGAGTTTGAGGTTGCTGTCAGCTAGGCTGATGTCACGGCACTCTAGCCTGGGCAACAGAGTGAAACTTTGTCTCAGAAAAAAAATAAAAAATAAAAAAATAAAAAGTAATGTCCTCTAGGAAGAAATTCTGCAGTCCTTATACTCTGAATGGACTTGTTTGTCCTCCTCTGGCTGACAGAGCACTAATCATTTATTTCGATGACTCATTTCAATTTCTGTTTGCTTGGTTCTTGCTATTAAAGAACTTCAATCTCCTTAATGAGCTATCATAGACCTCCTTTTATGTACTAGTCCCTAGTTCAGGTCCTGCCTCATAGTATGCACTCATATATTATTATGGAAGGAAGGAGGGATATAAGGAAAGGAAGGAAGAAGGAAAGCAGGATGTAAAAAGGGAAAATTAAGGTTTTAACTAGCCTGATTTAATAATAAAATATGTTTAGTTCATTAAAAGGGTCCAATACAATTTTTTTATAAACTTGCCTGCTTATGGCAATCTCTTGGGGGTGCTTACTAAAATAATCAAACTTTCAACTTTATGAGACAATTTCCATCAGTACATGAGCATATGATTATATCTCTCATATTAAAAAAAAAAGAAGAAAAACATCTTTATCCCTTTCTCTTCATCTCCTCCTTCTCCCTTTCTTCTATGTTATATTATCAAACATGTTACAAGGCTTCCCCAAGGCAATACACACAAGATGTAAGGTGAAGGCTAAACACTAGAACTAAGTCTCCTCTCTTCAAGCTCTTTTATTACTCTAAGCACAGATGGAACAACACAATAGGATATGACCATACAACAAGATCATCTCTGGCACTCACACTCCTGCCTGCAAGGTTTACTCTGAGCTTCCTTCCTGGCCAGACTGTAAATGCCGAAGCACTCTGTTTCACAATTCTCAGCTTCCATGTGGTGAAAGTAATCTGAAGGGACAGATCACCCTTTCTCTCAGCCAAGATGTGTCCAGCGTGCAGTTATAAACATAAAGGGTCTTGGCTCTCCATGACTACAGAAAAAAGCATCCATTCCTTATCTTGGCAGAGGAGACTCATCTTGGTTGGGTACGAAGCTATAGCTCCAATATGACCTTTTTCAGCTCCAAAATCAATGCTTTGTACACAGCCTTCCTTCCCAAGATGACTGCCTCATTGACTCGTCTTTTCTTCACTTGCTCTGAACTCTGGGAGACTGCACCCTCAAGGGGTCCTCAATAGTCATCAATACAATATACCTCCACAATGAGTTTCACTGAGTATAAGGCAAGGGCATCTCAGGAGGAATAAGGGTCTATACAGGGCCTCTATATATTCTAAAAGCATCTGACACAGGGGCCTTCACTTAATTCACCATTTATTCACCAAATATTTCCTGGATGTGTGCCAGGCACCTCTGTGAATGCCTTCTTGTAATCACACCAATTAATGCCTCATTTCCTTTCTCTTATTTGCAATCACCATCCTCAAATAAATTGAGCATACTTCCTCTCTGTCTCTCCTTCCCTCTCTTCGTTTTTTCCCTCCCACCCTTCTCCTGTTCTTTTATAAAACTGATTTATTCTGGCTTCAACCACCATCATCCCAGTGACAGTTTTCATAAGGGTCCTTAACATCCACATTGTTAAACCCACTGTAAAATCCAAGTCTTTTTCCATTTCTAACCTATTAGCAGCATGTAATACAGCTGATCATTCCCTCTCAATAAATTTAACTCACTTTGATTCCAGGACACTATTCTCCTGTCTTGGTTTCCCTCCTATCTTATTGATCATTCCTTCTTGGACTCCTTTGTGGTCTTTCCTCTTCTGCCTGATCCCTTAATGTTGAAATGCCTCATGTGTCAGTATGTGTCCTTGTCTTCATTTTTATGCCCTACTTTGTGGATTTAATCCAGTCACATGGTATTTAATTGCCAGTGTCTGCATCTTCTCACCAATCTCCAGCCTCGAATTCTGCTCTGTCTGTACCTATATATAGTATGCTAGAATCACCTAAGAATGAATATTCTCTGAAAGGAAGCCTCAGTTAACTACCTTATAGACCTTATAGTAAGAGATGATCCATAAATACCCAAGTTTCTCATCCTTCTGGTTGGCTACTCTGAAATACATATTTTACAGTGGCTCCTAGAGATTTTAGTAGTGTAGGGGCCAAGGGGGAAAGTTCTCCAAGGCCCTCTGAAGTTTCTGTGAAAAATCAACTCACAAAAAGCAGATTAATTGGAGAAAAGGCACTCAAATTTACTTAATGTGTACACACGGGAGCCTTCAGAATGAAGACCCAAAGATACAAAGGAAATTGTCCATTTTTATGTCTTAGGTTTAACAAAGTATGGACAGCTGTGTAGAAATATGACTGGACAAAAAGGGTACAATATACTGCTACCAGATTGAGTAGGGAAACCCAGCAAGGCCTGTCAATCTAGATTGTTCTTGTCTTCTCTGAGTATGCATTCCTTCTTTCTGGGTATGAGACAGGCCTCTCTCTGGAATAGGGGGTCTTATGACCTACAGTCAAACAAGGTAGGTTAGATAATTTCTTTATGGCCAGTATTTATATAGATAGGGAGAGGAAAAGTTAGAGTAATATTTTAGGTTTTATGGCTGGTTTTAGAAAAAAAAGGGTTCTGGTTTCTATGACCTGCCTAGGAAAAGATAGATTCTGCCTTAGAAAAGACAGATTCTAGTTTCTACGGCTAGACTCAGGGGAGAATGGGACTGAAAGGCAGGACAGAAGTATGAGGTCAGAGAAAAAGTTTTGCCTCTGAGGCTGCTTATGAGGCCCTCAAGGTCACATAAAAGAAAACATTTTTATGGTAATTAAGTCCATATACATAAAATTGATATATATAATGTTCAGTAGATACTCTTAAATGGTATGCCTTTCTTTTTAGAATAGTGAATATTTGGGTACTTTTGGTGAAAATCTGAAGTTCAAATATGAAATTCTACTTCTCTGTTTAAAAAGTGGAAATATATGAAATGCTAAATTGGTATCTAGTGTTTGTTTTGCAGTTTGGTGATGTTTTGCTTTTAAGAAATAGTATTGCTAATTTACTGGTAGGAATACAGATACTTTATAATGAATTGGCATATTGGCTTAGTAAAAGCTTAAACTATAGAGATCAATTAAGGTATTGCTATTCTGTGTTACAGAAACAAAAACAGTATGAAGTATCCAAAATGATAGCCAGTTAAGAAAGATAAGCTGGCAAATCAGGTAGCTGATTAGGTTTTGTGTTTTCAGCGACAGTCACTGGCCGATTTACCCTCAGCATTCTCTACTTGACTTTTTCTTTTTAATCAAAGGTTCATCTGTAGAAATCTCCTGTAATCATCTTTTCTAACTTCTCACCCAATCTTTGACTTTTCTTTACATGATTCCCAATAGTCGCACCCCTAGCCCGTTAACAGCACCTCTAGGGACTCAAGGATGTACTTTTCTTGAAAGCAATAAATGCTAATGGTGTGAGGAAAAGAATGTGAGCTTTGCTTTCATCATACTTGCATTCAATTACTTGCTAGATCATTGTGGACTTTGCATGACAGTGGAAAAAACAAAAACCAAAAATGAACCTCAATAACTGTAAAGCCAGATTCTTGAATCTCACTTTCTTTGATCATAAAATGAAGGCAAATTGTTCCATGTGGGATGTTAGGAAGACTGCAATATATGTAATGTGGGCCTGATACACAGAAGACATCCAATAAATGGTAGACATCATTATTACTCATTTCTGCATCTCCTGCCTATCTCCACTTCTTGTACAACTGAGGACATTTTCCTTTTCATTATTTAATAAGCCCTAGATCACAGTGCTGCTTGTTAAAAGTCTACTTCCTATTTCAGACAACCATTTGCTTTATCTAAATAATCATTGAATTTCTGCTTCCCATTTACTTTATAAGTCATTGTAGTTTCTGGATCTTCTTGAACTACCAAAAATTGTAAAGTTTTAAGTTCCACCAGGAGCTATTATATGGCTTCTATAGTTACTACATTTATTTTTCTATACTTAAACTGCAACGATAGCAACAAGCCTTTTTGTTGCTGTTATTAGTCAACCATTTCAAACTTTTATTAGAAGTGTTGGGATGTAATAAATGGTATTAAAATTCTATTAATATATGATTCTCTAAAAAGTGAAGAATCATTACTTTAGACTTAAAAGGATAATTTAGTCCTCATTTACATGAGGTTTATCTTTGCATTCTCCTTAATAAAGGCTTTCGGTGGGCAGAATAAAAGGGAAAATATGATTATGAGACAGGTTATCTTACTAGTTTTCATGTCCTTTATGAGTATTTCCTATACAAGCTAAAAATGCTTTCTTTTATTAAAGCAAGATCTTCAAAAGACACATAACTTGCAATATTTTTAGTCTAATTTGAGTTATAGCAGTACTATAGATACTGTGCTTGTTTTCTTAAAGTCTCATACCAATTTTATTTTCAAAAATTTATTGCCTGTTTGGTACAAATTAATGAGATATTAGGTCAGACACGATGATTGAATTAAGAGGATTTTTTTTTTTTTTCCTAGATGCTTCCAGGCAAGTGTTGGCTCTGGCATATATACTAGGTATTATGTTCACAGTTCTCTCTAACTGCAGTTTAGTTTGTGTAGCACTTACTAACAGCCCGAAGACTTGCTTCTCCTGTCCAGTAAAAATTAAATTCCCTTCATCCATCATTAAAGATGTTTATCAAGATGCTGCAGGTGAATTAGTGTAAGCCTTATAATCCAATGTAGCCCAGCTGGATACCTTAGCTGGAATGAGTTCTTGAAATTAAGAAGCTTAGAGATGATAAGGAAGAAATGCTCATTCTTATTTTCCCTAAATTCAAAAAAAAAAAAAAAAAAGAAATCCACCCTCTGCCTCCAAAAGAGTCTTGGTAAGCAAACATTTGAAAAGGAAATAATTATACTGCAATTGGTGCAGCAATTGTCAACCATGACAGCAATAACTATCATTTATGATACTGGATAATACGTCTTATTTTTCTTATGTCTTAGCATACATTGGGATGAAATATACTGATTTTTTTTCTTTAATTCTTTTGGAATGGTTGATGTTTCAGTAGCTTTGAATGTTGTCAGTCCTGAAAAAAATCTAAAAAAAATCTCTTTAGGTAGGTTGTTGCTTCATTATTAGACTATAATAAAATGTCCAAAGAAACTACAGAGTAGAAAATTTAATTTCCCATGGGTCTCAAACTAGAACTTACTTTGTTTACAAAGACAGAGGAACAAAGATTCCGTGATGTTTATATGACTTCAAAAGGCATTGATTATAGGCACATCCAAAGACAAATTTCCCATCCATGTGTGTGCTAGAATATAACGCCCAATTTCGTCAAAATTAGGACGCAAAATTCAGAATGGGAGAGAAAGAATTTCAAGACAGAAATGAATGTCTGTGAGTAGTTACTTTATGAGTAAAGAACAAGAAGTTAATAATCAGATAATATTTTAATCATTATTCGGTGAAGAAAGGAGCTTTAAAAGTACACATTTGCTTTGTTATTCTTCTCTTTACTTGAACAATTTTTTAATCCCTTCTGATGTTCTAATTTTTCTTCTTTGATACTAAAATATATCTCTGGCTGAAATAAGTTATAGAAACCTAGTAAAATTAATCAATTCTATCTCCTTACTGTTTTCAGAAGAAAAAAAGTTCTTGAATATAATATGGGATTATGGGAAAGTGTGGAACTTTGCAAGATTTCATTATAACTGTTTGTTAATAATTATACTCCACTCTAAATTAAATTCAAGAAGGAGGAACCGTACTTTTAAAAAACTTATTTTAAAATGTTCATAATAAATATACCTTCTCGGGAATAAGGTACTGCTTCATTCAGCATCACATTTAGCTCAGAACTTCCTGACAAATGAGGAAAAGTGATGTTTGTTAGGTGATCTACTTGTTAATGTCCAATAAAATGACCTGTTTACATTCTTCTGCCACCAAAATTTAGGATGAATTTATTAAATAAATTATTCCTTATATGAGACTTTGAGTAACACAATGGACAATTCCTTTTTAACTTGAAACATTTCTATTAAATAAGTTTTATTCTCATGATTTACATATGAATTTCACACAATCTTTGTGGGCAAGGAACTAGGAATCTAACAGGGAAGACAAAGAAAGAGATCATGTTACAAGAAAAGGACAATAATAGAGATGTACGTAGAACATTACGGGAGTGGAGGATGGGGGTAAAAGAGCTCCATGATGCTGTCCCTGAGATGAGTAGAAAAAGATATAAAAATTAGGGAGACAGAGTGACGGCTGATTGCAGGTTTGGGGAAAGAGACAAGGGGAATATAGGAAGATAGCTTTCCCAGGGAAGAGATTACATGAGTAAAGGTTAGAAAAAAAGCACATTGTTATGACTATTTGTATTTCCTCATCTGGAAATTGATATGTCATCTTTCTTACCCATTCTTCTACTGACTGGCTTAATTTGTATTGAATTACAGGAAGTCTTTTCCCAGAAATGAAAATATTCCATCTGGTTTTACACACTGCAAAATTTCTCTCTCATATAGAATTTTTCGTTTTTATACATCAAATTTATCGACTTTTTCCCTTATGGCTTTTTTTATTAAAAGTAATCTTCTTTTTCCCAAAATAATAAACATATACTGTTATCATTATGTTTTATTTTTTCTTTTATTTTTAGTCATTTAAGCAATTCTCAATAAAGCATGGGAAAAATTCTTGAAGGATACTGTTATGGGTTGAATTTTTTTTCCCCAAGAAAAGATACATGAAAGCCCCAAGCCCTTCATACCTCAGAATGTGACTTTATTTAGAAGTAAGGTCTTTGCAGATCATCTTAATTTAAATAATTAATTAAAATAATTTAGTTTTTTAAAAAATAATGAGGTTATACTAGAGTGGGATGAGCCCCTAATCCATCATGACTGGGTGTCCTTATAAAAAGAATGGCACGTGAAGAGATAAAACCAAAGAGGATGAATGCCACATGAAGACACGGCATTGGCGTGATACATTTATATAAACCAAGGAATGCCAAGAATTGCGAACAAACCACCAGAAACTAGAAAGAGGAAAGGAAATATTCCAATATAGGTATAAGAGGGAGTAGGGCTCTGCTGACATGGTTGATTTCAGACTTCTAGCCTCCAGACGGTTGCATAATAAATTTCTGTTGTTTTATGTCACCTGGTTTTTGGTACTTTGTTAGCAACCCTAGAAAACTAATAAAGATTATACTGAAGTGGTAACAGTGGTTAGATCTGCAATCAGGGGAAAAGACAGACTGCAATTGGGGGGATCGGGAGAGACAATAGAACGAGGGGTAATAGTGAACTATTGTATGTGGTGGGGAGTGGAAAAAAGGAATCACATTAACCCAGTATTGTCAAGGCATTAAGAGTGAGCCATGAGTTGTCAAATATTGAGCTGGAAAAGGCAAAAGAAAACACAGAACAAAGCAGGTAGTATCATATGCATTGAATTAAAAATTTTAGTAACTAAGCCAATGTTTCTTGAAAGTTTCAGTCTCTATACCCCTACAGCAGGGTAGTTCTGATATATAAGGAGTATGCTTCTCTTTTAAATTTATGGAAATTACCAGGAGGACATGTTAAAAATACAGATATCTAGTTCTCACCCACAAAGATTCTGACATTCTGTATAAGCATAGGAATGGGCTCATGTATTCACAGCTTAACATGTGCCTCAGATGATTTTCATGCAGATAGTCTTCGTACCTCACTTGAAGAAGCATTGCATTAAAAGGTCTAGGGGAAAAATCCAAATATGTTTATAGTGAATACAACACTTTTTGAACTTTTAAGTATAGTCATGTACCACTATGCATAACAACATTCTGGTCAATGAGGTACTGTATATACAACGGTGGTCCCATAAGATTATAATGGAGCTTAAAAATTCCTACCACCTGAATGACCTTGTAGCTATCCTAACATAATGCAACACATTAATCACTTGTTTGTGGTGATGCTGGTTTAAAACACCCACTACGCTGCCAGTTGTAGAAAATATTACATATACAATTATGTACAGTACATAATACTTGATAATGATAACAGATGACTATTGTATCTACTACAGAATACTTTTTTTATTGTTATTTTAGAGTGTACTCCTTCTACTTAAAAAAAAAAAAAGTTAACTGCAAAACAGCCTCAGGCAGGTCCTTCGGGAGGTATCCAGAAGAAGGCATTGTTATCATAGGAGATGACAGCTCCATGGGTGTTATTGCCCCTGAAGACCTTCCAGTGGGACAAGATGTGGAGGTGGAAGCCAGTGATATGGATGAGCCTGACCCTAAGTAGGCCTAGACTATGTGTGTGTTTGTCTCTTAGTTTTTAACAAAGGAAATTTAAAAAGTAAAAAATAAATTGAAAAAATTTAAAATAGAAAAAAGCTTATAGATTAAGGATATAAAGAAAGTATTTTGTACAGCTGTACAATGTGTTTGTGTTTTAAGCTATGTGCTATTTCAAAAAAGTCAAATATTTTTTTAAAAAACTAAAAATTTATAAAGTAAAAAAGTTCCAGTTAGCTAAGATTAATTTGTTATTGAAGAAAATATTTTTTTATAAATTTAATGTAGCATTAAGTATATAGTGTTTATATATAGTCTATAGTAACATACAGTGTTGTCCTAGGCCTTCACATTTACTCACCACTCACTCACTGACTCACCAGAGCAACTTCCTGTCCAGCAAGCTCCAATCATGTTAAGTGCCTATATAGTTGTACCATTTTTTAACCTTTTATATTGCATTTTTATGGTACCTTTTCTATATTTATATATGTTTAATACACAGATATTTACCACTGTGTTAAAATCACCTACAGTATTTCGTACATGTTACACAGGTTTGTACCCTGTATAGGCTATGCCATACAGCCTAGATGTGTAGTAGACTATATCCTCTCGGTTTGTGTATGTATGTACTCTATGATGTTCAGACAACAAAATTGCTTAAGGATGCATTTCTTTCAATGTCTCTCCATTGTTATGTGATATATGACTATATTCTGCTTTATATTAGCTATCATTATTATCATCATCATTTTGAAATATCATGCAGATTTGTAATCAATTCAAAGTATCCAGATAAGCTGCTCTAAATTATTTATCAAGTTTTCCTCATATATATGGTCATCTGATTTACAACACAGATGCACTGCAATTCAATGGCAGAGGATGGCCTGCTCTATGCCAATAGATTACTCTATCGATAAACCATAATGAATCATGATCCCAGGAATATACCTTGATGACTTTGGGGTAGGCAAATTTTCTTAATTAGTATATAACAAAAGAAAATATTTCAAAACTTGACTTCATTATTATAATACTTGTTCGGATTTTTTTTTACAGTGTAAACATCAAGTATTAGATCCATTTGAATCTCTGAAATAATGAGACATTTTAAATAAGCAAAGAGGAAGAGACTATAGTTCTTAGATAATGTTACTTTATACCAATCAGTTATAGTGGGGTCACGTTATCACCCTCTTTTTTGAGTTCATTTTAGGGAATTCACCTTGAAATTTCACTCTAAAAGAACTTTTATCAGTTTCAAGTATTTCTGAATTTTTCTCAATAGCTTATGTGATCGTGGTTATAAATTTATCATGAATGCTGATCTGTTTTTCTAAACAGAGATACAATTTTTACATTTAATATTATTAACATAATAAACTACACTAAAAATTGCAAAACAACCAACAAGAACTTCTTTTAAGTGGGAATTAATGATAAGTGGGATTTAAAAGCATTCTGAAGATTACCAAATCTATTTTCATTGCCAAAGCTCATCCTTTAGCTTCTAGACATTTGGATATCAGAAGTATCTCCAGTTCAACTTTGTCAAAACCAAGCTTACTGTATTTACCTTTCCTTTCCCATATTCCCATTATTTTACTTTCTCCATATTAGTAAATTGTGTTGCCATCTACCCAGTTGTCCATGTTAGGAACCTAAGAGTCACTCTTGAATTCTTTCTTTCCCTCTGTACCCTACATAAAATCAATCACTAAGTCCTGTTGATTCTGTCTCCTGAAGCTCTCTTTGATGCATTCATTCTCTCTCTCTCTCTCTCTCTCTCTCTCTCTCTCTCTCTCTCTCTCTCTCTTACCCATACTCTAGTCCAAGGTAATCATTCAACACCTGAATTAATGTGTTTCAACTGATATTCTTACCTTCACTCTTTTCGCCTCTCCAATTTGTCATATCCAGAATAACATTTCTAAAGCACAAATCTGATTGTGTAACCCTCCTCCTTCAATACGTTCAGGGCCATTGCCCTTTATATTTAACTTCTAATGACTTAATAAAGCCTTTGTGATTCTGCTCCTGTCTCTTCCTATGTCCTCATCTTGCAGCGCCCCCCCCCCACCACATTCTACAGTCTTCACTGAATTTCTTTCAGTTTTTGACCACGTTATATTCTGTCACATATCACGGTCTTCCCATGTGTTGTTTCTTCTTATGGACATTTTCTCTTCTCCCTCATTAATTTGGCTGATTTATAATATATGCATTCCATGACTATCTCTTACACACACATATGTGCTCATGCACGCACACACTCCTCCAAGAAAGAGAGAAGTTCTTTTGTTCTGAGCTCCTCTAGCAATATCTCCTATATCTAGCATACAACTTACTATGCTGTAGAAAATTTCAGAAAGAATTGTGTTTTATTCCCCATTACCTATTGAATACCTATAAAAGTGCCTGTTCCATCAAAAAATACTGAACAAAAGAACAAACAGAGAATAGGTGCATAAATACATTCCATGGACAACCATTTTAAATAACAGATTGCTTGCGTAAGGTTTCAACCAATAATAAACTGTAGATAATGAAATGCATAGATAGGTTCACCCACAAATCTCTAAACACCTTGCCATATTTCTAATCTACTAAAGACATAAGATTCTATATTGCTAATCAAAAAGCACTTCATATGCTTCAGACATCATACTTAGTAATGGCAGAAAATCTAGTTGTGAAATTTTGCCCTGATATAAGAAATATCCTACTTGTTCATGACAGGGGGTTACAGAAGTGCCTATGAATAATATTAAAGTTTATTTTCCTATTCAATATCTCTGAATTTTCTTTAATATCTTGGCAGAGATTCAGTTTAGATGATATATTCACACACCATAAAGTGTGGAAAATATAATTTGTGTATAACTAAAAAATTTTAAGACATGCTATCAAAAGGCCAATTTATGTACAATTGAAACTGAACATGGTTACCACTATAATGTGTGATTTGAGGAACTATGTTTATTTATGGGCCCAACTGATGTTCAAAGATTACTGTGAATTCTTTGAAGAAAGGGATCATGCTTTAATTATAATCTGTTGGAAAACAGTAGGAACTCAATCAGCATTTACATAATAAAAGAAGGAAACACAGCATTACAGAAACAGAAGCACATACACATACAAAGACAACTAAATCAAGCACCAGTATCATAAACCAAAGACATTATATTAAGAGTTGTTCACCTTTTGGTCAGAACCGTCATCTTCCAGTAATTAGCCAAAATGACTAACACAAAGGGAAAGAGGAGAGGCACCCAATATATGTTCCCTAGGCCTCTTAGAAAACATGGAGCTGTTCCTTTGGCCACATGTGCAAGAATCTACAAGAAAGGTGATATTGTAGACACCAAGGAAATGGGTACTGTTCTAAAAGGAATGCCCACAATGTTAGCATGGCAAAACTGTTACCCAGTATGCTGTTGGCATTGTTGTAAACAGTCAAGTTAATGGCAAGATTCTTGCCAAGAGGATTAATGTGGGTATTGAGCATATTAAGCATTCTAATCACAGAGGTAGCTTCCTAAAACGTGTGAAGGAAAATGATCAGAAAAAGAAGGGAGGCAAAGATAAAGGCAAGTGGGTTCAACTGAAGTGCTAGCCTGTTCCACCCGAATTAGCACACTGTGAGAACCAGTGGAATGGAGCCTGAGATGCTAGAACCTATCCCCTATGAATTCATGGTATTATAGGTATAAAAAAAAAAAAAAGACCTCTAGACTGTAAAAATGTTTCTCTTCATTGAGTAAAACTGTGGTGTCCCCTTCCCCAAAGAAATATTTAAAGCAAATTTTAATTACGCGCCCATCCCCCCAAAAAAAGAGTTGGTAAAACTGATGTGTGCATTCTTAGCCATCTAGACTACTGGAATCCACCTAGGGTTAATATGTTTTAATGTAAACTTAATTCTAAGAAAGCCAAAAGTTGCAGACACACTTTTCTTTGCTAAACAGCTTTTTATTGCATGGAAATGTGATAGAGATGTCTTAGAGTTCACCTCCACTTCTGAGCACATAGAAGATTATACTTCCCTGAACCCACACATTTAGGTGGGGCTGTATAACTATTTCTAGCCAATGGCTTATAAAGAAATATAATATATGTCACTTGCAGATTAAATATTTCATTTCAGTGAGAGATCTTTAAATGCTTTCTTTCCCTGCTGCATAAAGGAGTTCCCATGATGTAGAAGGTACAGCTAATGATGGTAGACATTCTGTTAGTCTGTATTGCTAACATGAGGGATGTTATGAGGGACAAATGTCATGAGGGACCTTTGTCCATACCTACAGAGACTCTGACAAGAGATAAGCCTTTTGTTATTTTAAGTCTCTAAGATTTTGGAATTCTTTGTTATCACAGAATAGCCTAAACTATCTGGATTTATAGAGCACAAATTTTCAATTACCAAAGGTATGTGAATTGTCCAAATGCACTAATGAACTTAATAAGGAAGAAAGTTTTCAGAAATCTGCAAGTACTTCAGTTTCACCTTTCAGAGACTACATCATGTGAAGATTCTTTGTCTAGTCTCTTCTTGAGAATAAAGTGACTCAATGTCTACATAAGTCTTTAATTACCTTCATATTTAACAGATGAAGTAGAGAAGTTAATATAGACAATGTAGTCTTAAGCATCTACCCTAGGGAGATACAAAAATTGGTTGCCAGTAGCCGTGACCTTTAACTAACAGAAGAATGGAATAGCACTGGTCACCTTAGGGATTTAATGTGGTTGTTTAAGAAAAAAGATTGCCTGTTGAAGGTGGCCTTTGGCAGATATTGCTGTATTTATGCTGTCAGCGATTCAGCCAACATTGTGACTTCATGGTCCAGAAAAAGCAGACAAGGTTAAAATGACCTACTGCAATTTTTTACTAAAGAAAAATCATAAGATGCTATTGTCAGTAGCTTAAAACTTCGGGCTGGAAGAAACCTTAATAATTTCTTTTTTTTTTTCTTAGATTAGAAAGCTTTGATCTAAAGAATACCTAGTTCAAAGTCAGAGGCTGATCCAAGACAACAACCCAGGTATCCAAATTCCCAGGCCAGTGTATTCCAATAAATATTTAAGAAACAATGAGAGTTATTAACACATTTTTTTAAAAAGTCTGAGTCATGAAATCCTAGCCTTAATTTTTGCTTTTCAATTATACATGTGATGAAATCGACCTGGCAAGACAACTGTATATCTCTACCACAAACAGCCTAACCAAGCCTGAAAAAGCTGCATCATCCATTGGTAGCTCTAGAGAAAATAACAGTACATTACGCTCAAATGGGAATGGCAAATCAAAATGGAAATGGTCTACCTAACTTCCACTCATCTCTTAGGTCTCAGGTGAAATGAACACTGCCTCAGGAAAGCCATCCTAGTCCTCCATAGTTTGCAGAGCTCATTTCATGGACATGCAACCTTTACAGTTTCACAGAGTCCTCTGCTTGCTCCTCTGTCACCATCTTCAAATTCTTAATAATTTTTGAACAAGCGGCCCTGAACTTTCATTTTGCATGGGACTCTTCACATTGTTATGTATCCAGTCCTGAAAATGTGTTTATTCCCTCTCATGTTTACACTCATATTATATTTCTTTGTATTTCTCCTTTATAGCATGATTGTATTTAATTACATTAAGACTTTGTTTGCTATTTCCATCTACTCTTATAGTGTAAGCTCCACAAAAAAAAAAAAAAAAAGAAAGAAATAGGCTTTATCTTTTTCACCATTTTTATCTATACTGCTTAGTGGAGTTGCTAAATTAAAACAGCTTTGATAAAAATGCTTTGATAAATAGATGGATGAATAAACAAATGAATTAATTTGAATAAATGGATAAATAAATCTGAGGAAAATTTAGGATATGAACAGAATGGTGAGCATTCTATAATTTTGGGAGAAGGTGCAGAAAAATTAAAGTAGATTATAGAGAGAGAGGGAGGATAGTACAGTGAGTTCTGAAAGCCAAGCAAAAAATTGGACACCTGTCACATGTGGAAATAAAGAAGTTGTCATGAACTTTTGAGGCACAAAATGATAACATGTTCAGTGCTTGTGTTTCCAGGTTGAATTTTACATTCTTGCACATTGTATTCCCCTGCGTTTGTAGTAGTAATAAAATGTCATGGTATATTTTAATATACGGTAACAAATTCTATTCACCATCAACTACGTCACATACTTTGTTTAATTTAATCATCACAAAAAGCCTTTAAGGTTGACTCCCAACTTCTCAAATAAGGACACTGAGACTCCAAAAGTTAAAATAATTTTCCCAAGGTAATACCAGAAAAGGAAGTTATGAAATTTAGAAACAGGTTTTCTGGAGACAAAATTCTCAAAATCTTCCTACTATTTAAACATGGTTCCTTATCATAAGCCTTTGCTTTTTAAGTGAATATTTAACTACTCGGTATAAACTAGCTCTATGTGACTACTGGAAGAAAAATCAGATAGGTAAAATAACTTTAGGACCAGCTACATGTTTCACTGAGTACATTTTCTAGATGAACTAAATTTCAAAGAGCTTGAAGCATGTCTTTAGAAAGTTTCACTTTCAGTTCAAGTCTTAGTAGGAAATAAAAAATTTGTAGACTAAGATTATTCTGGCTGGGATATAACTCCAAGGTCTCCCAGCACTACATGGCCCCTGGTGTCTCTGCTCAGATCTCAGGCACACAGTAGCCACTCTCTTTGTGAAGTCTTGTCCCATGTATGTTCAGTGCAGCCCAGTGTTCCAGAAGTTCTCCCTCATGCAGACATCTGGTAGTTCCTCTCTAAATAGCTTTCTTCTCTATATACAATGTCTCACCAAAACCAGATGCTTAACCATCCTAGAACTCATCATCCTTGAACTTTAACTCAAAGAGACCCTTGTGTTCTATTTGGATTTAAACTCCTCGTATTAACAGCTAGAACAATACTGTCCAAAAGAACTGTGATGATGAAAATGTTCTATTCTACACTGTGCGATATGGAAGCCATTAAGCACACATGGAGACTGGGCACTAGAAATGTGTATTATTTGACTGAGGAACTGTATTGATAATTTTTCTTTAATTTTAATTACCATATATGGCTAGTGGCTACCCTGTTGGACAGTTCAGGTCTAGAAAATAGCTCTAGACAGAGAATAGACAAATGTGATGCTATTAGCCATATTTACCCTCTCTCAAGGATCACACTACAATGTGGCCTATTGGCAAATGCCTAAAAAGAACTGCCTCATATGCTCTGTCCAGTTTTATGGTTTTTACTGGAAAAAGACAAATTCAATATCAGTCATTCAATTATACCTAGGACTGTATAGGCTTTTGTTTAACTGGAAAAACATGAATTAATTCAGCTATACATACAATTCTTATTGCCTAGTAAAATCAGTAGTAGAAAAAGAATGGAATGGGCCAGTTCATATACCTTTACATACATTCTTCCGCCTTGTAGCGTTTGACCTCTTCCATGTGCATTTTATCTTTTGTGTAGGGTATAAGCTGGGGAAGAGTCTTACACTTCCTAGTGACTCCCACTTAGGCTTGAAGAGTTTTTTCACAAAATGGGGTTTGACAAGGAAGAAACAAAATCAAAATGAATAAATAAAACAAATTGCTACATAATCTTTTCGCCTCTAGAAAAAGAACCAAAGCAGCAATCCAGGTCGAAGCTGGTTCTGTGACCTTCCTTTGTGGTCTCTTAAGTTTCTTGTGCTTGCCTTTATTGTACCATTTGCAAGCTAGAACTTAGTTACCCTAACTAGACTTTGAGCAACTTGAGGGCAAGATTTTCATGTCTGTGCCCCTGGTCTCCAGCACAGTACTTAGTGTATAGTGGGTAGCAGTAAACATACGCCAAGTGAACAAATAAGGGAAACACTCATTCCCTCTGTGCCTTTAAGTAAAGTGATTAAAAAGAGCAGGAAGTTTTAAATTAAAGTCTTATTTTCTTCTCAAGTTTGAGAGAAAGGAAGAAAGTTGCAAAACATCTTACCACTGAAGGCAGGTAACAGAAATCACAGAAAAGAGAAATTGTTCTCTCAGCTGATTGCTCAAACTTAGGCCCGCAGAGTTCCAGACTTGACCTTCAACAGACTTACAGAATCTCATGCAGAGAAGGCAATCTCTCATTCACAGAATAATAAAGATGCACGTTGCTTTCACTTTTGAGATGAAGCCTTTCCTAGATTTTATTTTTTAGACCAAAAGCATGGGTGTGTACTGGAGAAAGCTGTTTTAAACCAGCCAATTATTCTATTTTCTCATATTTGCATGTTGTTACTCATTAAGTGTGTCGTTTATACAATGACCTAAACTCAGAGGGCATGCACAGCATTAATAAAATGTTTTATCCATTTTCCACTTAATTCTTCTACTTAATTTTCTTGCCATTGCACATTTTGCTTAATTCAATTGGATGCATGGTTTTTTCTTTAGGTCTCCACAAAATGACTGAGAGTCCCTCTGCAATTATAAGTAATCCTACAAAGAAATGAATAAAGACTCAATTATGGAGTGTGTTAAATGTAAGCTGCACTGTGGCTGGGGATATATCCCTCTACAAGTTCAGTGCATTGTGAAGAAAGATGGGGATGCAATATGAATTAGATTTTAACATGCTCACATAGGGAGCATTTTCCACATTTATGCAACTTCCAAATGCAGCAAGCTATTTAAACATAAAATATTTTTATAAAAAAGATGCTTCTGATGCTGAAATTGTTTATTTGCAAAAAAAAAGTCATTGCTGCATTTGGCAGACTACTTCATTACTCAATCTGTTTTGTCATTTGTGTTTTAAATTTACTATTAATACTCAAAGCAATGAATATGCACATAATTTTGTGCAATTTTCCATTTTCCTTGCTAGCAAAAATTTTTGGAATTAATTCAAATCTGTGTAAGCTGAAATACCAGTTTTCAAATAACAAATACATAGAAAGTTCCCTCTAGGATAAAGAGAAGGCAGATTCCATGATCATCATACATTATTCCTTCACTTTATTTTCTGTCACTCATAACTTCTTTTTGTAATGTTAATGTTTACTGATGGAGTTAGCTGCCTAAACTTGACTAGAGCTAACAGATTTTTCAAGCATATCTGATAAACAGGGATTAGTGTTTGAGTTGCTATGATTCAGGCAATTTACTGTTAGGTAACTATCCCTGTAAATGCATTAAATTCTATAATGCCTAAATATTTGGCAAAAGCTATTTCTAAGAAGATTAATAAAAATAACAGAAAATAGATCATACTGCAATTAATCAATTAGTTCTTAGGGAAAGGAAAAGCAAAGCAATCACATCAGATCAGTGGTAATAATTGTGCAAGAAGTAATAGCCTGGACGAGAAAATTTACTTTTGATTATAGAATAAAAAAACTGAAAGAATTACATTTGACAGCTAAATATATAGTTAACTTTATGGAGAGAGATCCCAGAGGATTGTGAATGTTTATTACTAATTCAAACACACTCATTCTCTTGACATCCTGCTCCTTCAAGAATACAAGTACATAATTAATATGATAGCAACACGTTTTGTTTAGATGAGTGTAAAAAAATGCATGGTTTTACATCTTGTCTTATTATCTAGCAGCCACATTAACTTGATAAATTCTTGGTGAAAGAGTGTTCATACCTCTCCAGCTTGATTGCCCCTAAGCCTATTCTTGATGAACTTATCTTCAACTGGGACAGAAATAAATACAATTAGTCTTCAAAGGAAGTAGGACAACTTC
>CAUYSK010030879.1:0-41838 GCA_963575035.1 Avahi laniger
ATATATAAGAATTACATCTATTAGATATTGGGCACGGGGGATGGGGGAGGAGGAAGGAGGGGACGGGTATATGTGTACACAAAGAGTGCAATGTGCACCACGCAATGGGATGGACATATCTGAAACCTGCACTGAGGAGGGGGGCAAGGGCAACACACGTAACCTAAACATCTGTACCCTCATATTATGCTGAAATAAAAAAAAAAAAAGAAAAAAAAATCTTATGGGATAACTGGGATATGACTGTAACTTTTTAAAGTGGTTTTTATTATTTCCTTTGGGCAATCTTTGCCCTACCCTAATGATACGATAAATTCAATTAATCAGTTATCAGACAACTGCCCAAGTCTCCTTCCCACCAAAAGCCTTAGTGACCACCTTTGTTCCTAGGGTGAAGGATAAAATTTTTAACATGTTCTATTTGCTTCTCCAGGCTCACTATTTGTCATGTGCCTCTTGAAAATGGAAGGTCTCCTTCTTCAACAGCACCCTTGCAAGGTGTTTTCCCCCAGGAATCTCTATCCCTATCCCGCCTACCTCCTGCAAATACTCTGCTTCATTTACTTCACTCCTATTGGTTCTTTCACATCTCGGCTCCATCATCTCCTCAACCATTCTTTCCTTGTAATACTTCAATTATGATAAATGCTCCCTTACATACTCTTCATATCAATAAATTCCATAGCTTAGAGAAAATATTTTAAAGTGGATTTTGGTTAGAATCTGTCTCTTCCTTAAGATTAAAAGCTCCATAAATATAGGAAAAAAAATTTAATTTCCTTTTCCTAACAGAGTAACTGGCATAATGCTCAACAAATGTTATTAGAATAATAAGAGAAATTAATGACCGAAGAAGAAGTTAACATATACTGTTTTTAGACAGGTTTAGGCTTCTCAGTGAACTGCCTGAGACACAGGAGAAAAGGTTGCTTATCTCTTACAACTTGACTCTATTGGTCCACAGCACAATGTTGCTTTGCCTGCTCCATCCAAATCTTTAAGCAATGAATTGTTAGGCCTTTAACTGGGGAGGAGGTACTAGTAGAGAAAGTTCCCAGGAGCTACAGCAAACCGGGAGCACCCTTCAGGGCAAAATTTCTGGGCTTGGAGTCAAGATCGCTATCAGAGAGATAAATTTATAACCAGGAGGAAAACAATATTCATCACATCCATTGGTTAGGCAAGCCCAGAAACAAAAGAAAGAGAAGTGGTAGGAATATCCCAGAGAATTACATTGGGTATAATTCACTGCCTAAATCAAAATGACTTCTGTGGTGTCATAATATATTTCCTCCTTCCCCTGCTCTTTTCTGCTAGCATAGCTGTAATATCTGAGAGGAGAGACACCTGCCTTCACCTGGACCAGTCACTGGTGTTCAAGCCCCTACCCATCAGTAGATGGACATGTGACCCTAGCCAGGCCAATCTGAATCCTCCTCTGGGAATTTTACAACTCTGGATAAGGTGAATTAGCTAAATGATTAAAGACCAATTAAAATGTTACAATGTTAATAGTCACTTTCACCATTATAAAAACTAGAACAAAACAAAACAAAAAACCTTTCTGCGTTAGAAAATAATGAAACAAGCATTCATAGAAAGAAAGAGATGTGTGTATGTGCATGTGAGAAAGCAAGAGAAGAGAGGAAGGAAGGTGAGAACAAGGAGAGGGAGAGGGTGAACCTGAAAGAGAAAGAGAGTCGGTTGAAAGATCTCAACTACCCTTAATACCAGCCGTGCTTCAGCCAGTTCCACTCCTGGCCTTTTCAAAGATTAAATATGTGAACCCAATATATCTCCCTTCTTGCTTAAACTAGTCATAGTTGGGTTAAGAGAGAATAGAAAGACTGAGTACGATCCAAAATTAATTGAAGGAGTGATTCAGAACTCAAGTTCTGATGCATTTCTGCTTAGGCCACCCTCTACTTGGTTCCCTGTGCATGATTGTGGGAGCTGAGGGTTTTTTGAATGGTGAGAAATGTTGCATTAATGTGGTTTTACCAGGCTGAACCATAGAAAGCCTGAATGTAGAATATTATAACATAAGAGAATAGAGGAACATATCAATATAAAAGGCTGTCTTGCTATAATACCTCAAACAGTGCTGACCACTAATAATGTGTTTAGACCATCATGAAACTTGATGCAATTTATGTAAGCAATTGAGGTATTTTTACATGCACACTTTCATTTAGCAATGCTTATAACATCAGCAGTAATAATTTTATGCACAATAGTGGCAAGTCAATAATAAATCATCTGAATATTCATTTCTGTATATTCATCTGCATCTACCTCTTTCTAATACCAAATTTGTATAAAGTATACAAATAGGTAATAGAGTTAGTTTAAGTTTTGTCAAATGTTGATTCTCTCTCCTCTCTTTCTCTCTCTTTCAAACACTGAGGAAAAATTAGTGGTTAAAAATTCAAAGAATAGGGAAAACAACTAAATACACCAAGATTTTCATGTTTCATGCTTAATTTATAATTCATTAAAAGCATTTACTGTGTGGTGGAGAAAGGATTAGTATACATAAAAAAAAGATAATAAATTCAACTTTAAAGCAGTATTCTTGAAATTATTTGTTTGCATTTTTAAAGGTGTGTTTCTTATGTATAAGAGTGTATAGTGTGACTGACATTCTTTTACTCTTCACCAATATCTGACCGTGATTTGCTGCTGACTCCAAAATATCCTTAATATGGTTCCCAAGGATAATAGCCTTGCTTAAATAAATGCCTTAAATGTCTCTGCTCCTATTATTGACTCTCCAGCTTAAAAACTCTTCAAATGGGTGCTGTTTTTCACCTTTAGGATCAGCCCCATTAGGTTCCTTGGCCAATGAACCAAGTGGAAAAAGTGTCAGAAGTTTTCCATACACTTGGGGATGATTATTTTTCCAATCAATTACTTCACAGTCTTTCTCTATAACTCTCTTTTAAACTGTCATCATTTTGGATGAATTAATAAAAAGTGGGAATCGACCTTAGTTTCCTCATCAAACACTCTTGTTCATTCAATCATAAAAATTTTCCAGAAACTCAGCTTTGTAGCCTGGTCCTGATCACCTGCTTCGTTCCTGCCTAACTCCCTTTCCCAGACACTCAAGTCTTGCTTCACAAAGTTCCAGGCTAAGCATCTACATCTGACATCGCACTTCTGAATATGACCTGTTGCATGGTTCCCTCTGCCATGGACTCACCAGATTGGATATGCATGAGCATCATGCCCATGTCAACCCTGACCCATTTGACAATAGAGCTGAGTTTATCTCTTGTAGTTCCCAGGTAGTCAACACCACCCATTTCTCCCTCCCACTAGGCCTCTATGATGTTGGTACCTGCTGGCCTCATTTTGCAGCTGCCTAATATAATAAATAGTGGGACATATTTACACTAAAAAAACTGTTTATCTGAAATTCAAATTTAACTAGGTACCCTGTGTTTTTATCTGTTAATTGTGATAATTATAAATGTGACTAGACTGTAACTTAGGCCTGTGTCATCTCCAGGGAAGTTGGGTCCAGAACGGAGACCAGTATCAAATACACGGAATCCCTTGGGCAGTTTCAGAACCCCATCCAGCCCAAGGAAACATTTTGTATAAGGTGAGATTTCACATTCATATCATATCCGAGTCCTTCTTTCGCCAGTAGCTAGCTCTGGAGGTTTGCAGAAGACTTTTCTCTACAGATCTCAGGTTGTTTTTTTTGTTTGTTTATTTCCATCAACAGATACATAGCCTCAAATAGGTAGTTTCAAAAGTATCTTCCAAGCCTAAATTCTATACTCGCCAACTAAAATTTACTTTTCCCTAAAATCTTAGCATTTCTAAATACAGCTCCAAGTTTTATCTTGTGAGCCTATATCCTTGGATTCCTTACTTCCATGTCATAAGAGCTGAGCTCTTGAAGAATGCCTATGTCTGGAGTTATGCATCAGTGTGTCTGTGAATGTCACTACAAGGTGATACTTATTCTGGGAACATGAGAATATTCTATCCTCCTCCAGATTTTCATAACAGAGAAAGAGCATTTAAACTTCTATTAAGATGATTAAGAAAAGGGAGAATGTACTTGCATTTGGAAATTTCCTTTAAGGGCAGCAATATCTTGCACATGATTACAAGTCTGTACTAATAGCCTTGTCTGTCCCTTGCCGGCAGTTTAGAACAGAAACTAAAATTGTAAGTGTGACTTCCTGGCTGCTCTTTTGAATTCTTAGGTATTCAAGGGAATTCTATTATTTCAGGCAAACATGTGGTCATTTTTCTAAATAAACCATAGCCTCTGTAATTAAAATGAAACTAACTTTTAAAGACTGGTTCAGAAAGATTAAAACAGCTGAGGGAGACAAAACAAGACAAAACCTAGAAGATCCAAGAAACTAGATAAGGGCTTGCAAATGGATCTTACAGTTCACATGACACATTTTCTGAAAAAAAAAAAGAAAGAAAGAAATGTCAAATGTCATTTGAAATACTATGTCAATTATTTCAATTACTGGTATGGCTAATTTCATGAACATTTGAAATTGAATTACCCTTGTGAAGTACTGAAATTAAGGCATTAGAATCTGACATAGACGCAGATATGGATAAAGAAAATTACTACATAACTTTGCAAAAATAAAACAACATAAATGCTCTGTAAAATAATGGGGAGCAAAGCCAAAGAATGTTGTATATAAACAGTTGTCATTTGCCTTGATCTAATCTAAGCTTATAAGAAAGATATTACTAGCATATTTAAATATTATCCAATGCAAAAAAAAATGATAGATATGATTTCCAGTATTGAAAAAATATAAGTCAGAGAATCTAAAATAATTTTGTTAACATTGTAGGAAAAAATGGGATTTATTCTTTAAACTCAGTTTTCTTTTATAAAAAGTAATAATGACAATAAAATAATAATGAATATATAGAAGCAAAAAACCAGAATTGCTTCTCCACTAGATATTCAAGTAGATGAGAAGCCTTGAGGTATGTTGGCCTTCTGGAAATAAAGAAAAAAGTTGTACCTTCTAGAATCCAATAAATTCAGTAGCCACTCTTGTGATATCTCAAGGCAAAATATGTAGCTTTAGAGAATTAATCTCTCCAAAAAATAATGTCTTCCTTCTAGAAAATGTCCCATAACCAAATAGAGAAGGCGATCAAAGGACAAAAATGCCTCTTACTATGATAAGGCCACCTGTTATCTACATACTAAAACATTTAATTAACAAACCAGGCTCTAAAAGTTAGAATTGAGATTACTTGAAAATCAGTTGTCTAGAAAGGTTAAAGTGAGGAGAAATCAATTTTGGAGTTTGAAAGAAATGATAAACAGTGTTAAAGAATAAGCAATATATTTGATAAAAAGAAGCAACAATAAAATACAAAATGGGATAATAATACTAGTGGTACCTAGCATTTTTGAGTGCATACATTGATTCCATATTATGATAACACCTTACAGAGTTCATCTTGCTCATCAAACATGCTTATGAGATAATCTCTGTCAACTCTATTTGACAGGGGAGAAATCTATTCAGAAGATTTGAATCATTTGTTCAAAATCTCATAAGGAATAATGAAGACCAGATTAAAATTGAGGTCTGAAATCCAAGACAATGCTGTTAGTTATTGTAGTATACCATCCTTATGTGCTATACAGTTGTTCATTGATGATGAACTAAAGTGTATGAAAAAAAGAGCAAAGTAAATGGATTATCAGTACTAGAAAGATGAAGATTCTGGGTCAAGCACAGGCTTACACTCTGATGAGCTACATGGGCATGAGCAAGTTATTTTACTTTGCTGGGCCTTGTTTTTCTCATCTATAAAATTAGGAAGTTGACTGTGGTAGATTTTGCAGTGATAGCCCCTTTTTTTTGTTTATGCCTCCCTGTATCCACACCTTTGCATAGATCCTTTGCACACTGATGCTTGGTCTGGCGCTGTGACTTGCTTTGACAAATGAAACAATAGCAAATATGATATAAGCAGAGGCTTAAACACTTTTTGCTCCCTTGCTGCTTCTGAAAATCTTGCAACAGCAGCTATATGCACAAGCCAGCGCTGGCCTGTAGAAAACATTTGACCCAGTTTCCCTGACCACCTCAGCTAATAGCCAACATCAACCATCACACATGTGAATGAGGCCATCTTAGACCAACCAATGTCCAGCCAACCTGCCCCCTGACTGAAGCCGCATGAGTGAGTCCAAGGAAAGCCATTAGGAGAACTACTCGGCTGAGCTCAGCCAAATTGATGACAGAATTGTGAGTTAACATATGTTTGTTGTGTTAAGCCAGGAGTCAGCAAACTCTTTCTGTATAGGGCCAGACAGTAAATGTTTTAGGCTTTGTGGGCCATATGGTTTCTACCACAACTACTCAATTCTGTCATTGTAGCACAAAGGCAGCCATAGACAACAAGTAAATAAATGGACAAGGCTGTGTTTCTGTTTATTTACAAAAACAGGCAACAAAAACAAATAAAGAGGCAGCATCTGGATCTGGTCCATAGACAATAGTTTGCTGACACTTGTTTTAAGGCAATAAGTTCTGAGATAACTTGTTATACATCAAAAGCTAACTGATACTTTGATCAAGATGAGCTAATTAAAATTGATAAAATCAATTGCTAGAAGTTACATTGTAAGTGAAATCAGCCTTACATTAATCTAGTTGAAGTCTGCCACAAAAATACCAAGGATTCATCATTGAATAGAATAGGAAATGCCTGTTTTTCTCCAAATTTATTTTTAATGCAAGCAATTGTTTAAAACTTTGGATATATTACTAATGGAAAAATATAATTGAAACCCTACTCAATATCTCATCCATAGCCTCATGAGACCAACATTCTGTCACACATGCATGTGTACACGTGTACATGTGCACACACACACACAAAGCAAGTTAGAACAATATTTTAAAAAACACTTGTTAAGTGTGCTTTAAAAAGCACAGTCACAGTTGCTAAGCAATATTATAAATCTACCAATCTAAGGGATGGTTAAGAAGAATTAAAAGAGACCTTGATAATGAAAGCAAAAATTTGAACATACCTTAGTATGTATATGTATTGTTTAATACAGAGTGCTAAATGTAGTAATTCATGTGATGTGTCAGTTGTAAACGTAGCTCTAAAATATGAGAATGCAGAAAAGAGAAAGGGAACGGATGATGCTAAGGAACATGGTAGTTCTAAAAGACCTGTGTGTCACTAAATAAGTGTAATTTTGACCCAAATATGTCACTTTTAATTTATGCAGAATATATCATAAAAGAAACCCAGTTAATTTTATTAACTGAGGGAAGCATATTACTGTAAAAGTGAATTGATAACATCAAGAGTGTTGGAGCAAGACAGTGGGCTGGGGTGTGGGCTATGGATAGTAGAGAGTGAACATTAGACGAGACAGAGAGAACACTTAGCAAAGAGTGCAATGTGAATTGAGCTTGAGAGGAAACTGCAGTTTCAGGCAGAGTGAGAATAGCTCTGCATTTCAGGCTAATTTTAGCAAAAAAAAAAAAAATTCTCTAACCTAGATAAGGTACTGCTGTAACTTATCTGGGTTAAAAAAATTCAGAGTATAAGGGCCATTAAGTACATTCTAGAATCTGTCAAATTTTTGTCAGAAGAATTCATGAAGAATTTAGGAAATAATTCCTACCTTTATGAGTAGTCAGGGATGGGACAGATGGACTTAATATTTTTGGAAGTAGGTTGAATATAAATAAAAAAACAGATACACAAATGATAGGTACTTATCATTTCACGAGCAATAGTATCTTAAACTAGGTGTTAATATCAAATTTATGTAAGAAGCAACTATGATTCAAGCAATGAAAAAATGTAGGTTAAAGTTTTATTAGAGTTGTGGTTTATGAACAGATTGATCCATAACTTTTTTAATGGTTAAATTTTTTTAGTCACAGATAGCAAATAATTGGCACCTACTCTCAAAATACAAGAAAAGAAGAAAATTCTTGCCCTGGGCATTCTTTAGTTAAGAATTACCTTAAAATTTAAGAATAACTAGAAGTTATTTCTATATTGGTGAAAGGAATATAAATTGGTACAATGTTTCTTACGACATTTTGGCGTTAAATATCAAGAGCTTTAAATGTTTGTGTATTTGACCAGATTCTCCCCATAATAATAAATATAAATGTTATGCACAAAAAGATGTTCATTACAGTCTTATTTTTTTTTAATAAGAAGGCCAGCAATAGAAAAATGCTGAATACATTTAATAAACTTCATGTGGCCATTAAAAATTCCAAATAAGTTCAATACTCTGAGAATTTTATTATTAGGTGAATAGGATAAAATAAAAATAAAAATTACACACATAATGACCTTGTGTATATAAAATACTTACTTGTGTAAAAAAATCTGTCAGAAAATATGCTAAAATAATAATGATCATACCTGAGTGGCAGTATTTTCTTCTTTGTAATTATAGAATTTTCTAAATTTGTGACTGTGAACTAATAGTTTTTTACAGGGATTTAAAAATAAAGTGTCAGAAAATACTATTCCTTCTAACTTGAACATTCTTAAGTGTTCTTACTTTGACATTCAAGGTTAGTCACAATCTGTTACCGAGTATCTTTTTGATCCGCTCCCACTCATCCTTTCTACATAGTGCAAATAGACTGATCTTACTGTCTTTACCATAAGTTTTTATTTCTCCAGTCCAGTGCCTTTGCTTGGTCCCATTTGTGTAGCACACTTCACCTGTTTCTCTCATTGTCTCCTTCTTGTTTTTAAAACCCTCTACCGAGTACAGTATCCTCTCATCCTGAAGCCCTATTGAACCACAGTGCTGAACAATTCTCTTAACTCCTATTGTCTGTTTTATGCCATTTTTTCAAGTGTAAGTGGTAGAAAACCAACTTAAACCAGATTTTATCAAAGGGGAAAAAGGGTGGGGAGGCAGAAAGAGTTAACTAAATATATCTGTTCATCTAGGGCAGGGATTTTCAACTTCCTCACTACTGACATTCTTTGTTGTAGGGAGCTTTGTGTCCTGTGCATTGTAGGATGTTGGGCAGCATCCCTGACCTCTGCTTACTGAATACCAGTTGTGTTCCTCAGAGTCACAATCGAAAATGTCTCCAGAAGCTGCCAGACATCCCCCTGAGACAAAATCACCTCCAGCTGAGAAGCACTGCTTTAAGAGGAAATACAAAGGTCCTAAAGGTTAAAATCACATTCTCAAAGTGTTTGATCTGCCCTCCAAAAGATTTTCACTCCACCAGCTGACCGCTGACAGCCCCATACCTCGAAACTACCAGATTAAACACTCCAGGAAAAAAAAAATGCATTGCTCAAAATAATAACTCTGGTAAGAAGTCCGATACAATTTCTAATTGCTCTAATTATGAATTAATCTCTTTGCCCAATATAAGAAAATATTTGAACAAAGACTGGGTCACACAATTTCCCTGCTCTGAAGGGTTATAGCCAGCACCACTCAAAATCATGCTGAAAGAAGATGCTCTAGAATACTCTAAGAAGGATGAGTGTGTTCTACTGTTCCTTATGTTTTTTTTTCTTTGTTTAGTAAGACTGTAAGTTGCTTAAAAGCAGACAATGTGTTTTCAAGATCGTTTATCCACCCACAGTTTCCAGAGTGCTGTCTTGTAGAAAGTTTAGTCTACAGTCCCTCATTAGCTGAAACTTTTTTTTTTTTTTTTTTGAGACAGAGTCTCTGTTGCCCGGGCTAGAGTGTTGTGGTGTCAGCCTAGCTCACAGCAACCTCAAACTCCTGGGCTCAAGCGATCCTCCTGCCTCAGCCTCCCGAGAAGCATGCGCCACCATGCCCGGCTAATTTTTTCTATATATATATTTTTAGTTACCCAGATAATTTCTTTCTATTTTTAGTAGAGAGGCTTTCTATTTTTGCTCAGGCTGGTCTCAAACTCCTGACCTAGAGCAATCCAGCCACCTCAGCCTCCCAGAGTGCTAGGATTACAGGCATGAGCCACTGCGCCCGGCCTAGCTGAAACTTTTAAAAGGACAACATAACTTACTGAAACTTTTTAAATCACTAAAAATAAACTGTTTTCATAGTTTGTATTTTAGAAAAGTATCTTTACGATTCTATAGAAATCTTCTAAAAAAAGAAAAATTAAATATATTTCATAAAATATAATTCTTCAAAGTAATCTCTTAAAAATCAAAAGTGCTTTAATAATTTTTATTAATTTGTTCTCAGGAAACAATAAATTTGCCTTCTAGACCCAAGTATGCATAGTATGGCAGAAACTCAGATGCAAAGAGAAACATATAAAATATTAAATATAAGCTTTTTGAGAGGAGGAATTGTATTTTACAATTTTGCTAAATATTTTGCTGATAATATAAAAATTTGATTTATTATGAGTATTTTTGTTTGTATATGGGTGTATGTGTGTGCATGTTTTAAACAGTAAAAAGTGTCTAATAATATGCATAAACCTATGGAGAATTTTATAATTACATATATATTTTTAATCTTTATTTTCCTTAATCAAATTATCCAAAAGCGTTATTATATCATAAATTCTTTTTAATGTATGGTTGAAATACTTTTTTGGAAATAAAAACATACTGATGATACAGCACTCATATTACATCATACTTCTAAATCTAGAAAAAGCAATCCATTTCTGGTTAAGTGAATTAGTCTCAAGTCAAAAAAACACAATTTCAAATTGAATTTTAAAGAGTTTGAAAGCAAACTAAAAGAGCTTTGTTGCATATATTTTTTGCTTCCTATAATTTTACAAATCAATTTTTATCTGTCAAAAAAGGCTGTGCCGGATATTGAGAAAACCTAATTTGAATAAGATATAAAATTCAAAACTGCCATATAAAAACCAAATTAAGAACCTGACTTCCATACCAGATTTTTTGATTTTCAACTCGTGGGAAACATTTCAGACTCAATAATGACAATTAAATTTAAACGGAAGGTTTTAGTTGAGCATAAGAATCTGGTATTTGATGCATATTGAATGTACCTTGGATGCATTTTTCTTTCAAACATACAGCTAGAATGTAGAATATTTCACGATCCTATAAGGAATTATCTGGAATTTGTATTGTAAAATTTTTTCCAAAAGCTATTAAAATTCTTGGATCCAATATTTGAATAGATAAAATTAAGGGTAAAGGTACTTGAGCCACATTTTTCCACACTTATATTTCAATCCTTTAATATTTACTATTTTTAATTCACTTAAAATGTAATTTTTTATTACAGTAATAACATTTATCGAGCGTCAGGCAGATGGTAGTGGGAGGAGTGGCTGAGTATACACACACCTGATGGGTGCGGCGCGCACCGTCTGGGGGATGGACACGCTTGAAGCTCTGACTCGGGTGGGGCAAGGGCAATATACATAACCTAAACATTTGTACTCCCATAATATGCTGAAATAAAAATATATATAATTTTAAAAATATGTTTTTGGAAAGGAAAACAATGACTTTAAGTTTGCAATGACATTGTTTAGGGGTTACAAATACTATTTAACACTAATAAAAATATCTAAAAGATACGTTGAGTGCATTGTTTATTTTTGAGTAATTGAAATATAAAGAGAAACTAAGAGTCTCTTGCTGACTTCTGAGAATATAATACTTCTAAGAACATCAAACTTCACAAAAATAGCAATAAAAATTATTCTTATCATTTCAAGTATTATCTCAAAAATTAATAAGCAATCACTGGCCAAAAATGACAAACTCAAATGTTTCTTATGATATGGAATACTTCTTTGATGTTTTTGTTTCTCTGTGTGTGAATTCTCTTCCAGTCTATTTTCTAGGAATTGTTTAACAATGACTTTATTGAGGTGAAATTCATATACCACACCATTTATCCATTTAAGGTATACAACTCAATGTTTCACAGTTATACAAATTTAGAACATTTTCATCCCTTAGAAATAAAACTCATACCCTTTAACAATCACCCATGATTTCTCCCTAAGCCCTTCACAGCATTAGGCAACCACTAACTTGCTTTCTGTCTATGTCTATCGACTATTCTGGACATTTCATATAAATGGAGTCATACAATGTGTGGTCTCTCTTTGCAACTGGCTTATTTTATGTAACATAATGTAATGTTTTCAAGATTTACCTATGTTATAAAATGTATCAGTACTTTATTTCTTTTTATTGCCAAATAATATTGCATTTTATGAGTATATCACATTTTATTTTTCATTTATGTTGAGTTGTAACATTTGACTTGTTTTCACATTTTGGCTATTGTGAAGAGCAACTGTGGCCATTTATGTATACATTTTGGTGTGGATATATGTTTTCATTTCTTGTGGATATATCCCCAAGAGTGGACTACTTTGTTTTTTGTAAAAAAGAACTCATTGTTAAACACATTGTTTTTGTATCCTATCTTCTTTATGCAGTTTTCATTTCCTTAACAGCTGTGAAAAAAATTGTATTTTTTTTTCAAGAGTCAACACTATATCTTGTGAAGTTTGTAAAACAGAATTTCAAATGACAACTTTCACTTTCCATTTCATAAATCCCTCCAATGTTTGAACTCATATAAGTAATGGTTTACTTGCTATTTTCATTTGAGACCATGTTTAGAAAGTCAATAAAGTAAGTAAGCTATTCAACTTGACGTTTTTCTATAAGCAGAAATATTTGCCTATTTAAAATTCTAATATATGATTAAGAGAACTGAGACAATATCACACATCAAGAGTGAATTCTTTGAAGTCGTTTATCTTAACTTCTAATAAATGTCTTCCTTCTGTGGGGCAAGCAATTGAATTGTTATCCACCGGTATTTTGTTTCAATTCAGTAGAAATGAAAAATGCCTGATGTCACTGTCAAACATACTCAAGAAGATTTGATGAGCACACCCATAGGAAAAATTGTCTTTTCCTAGAAATGTTCTGATGATTGGCACAATTTGTATGCAGATGTTTTCTTTTAATTTCCAATTCTGATATTCAAAGAACTTACCTTTTTAAGATGATATATCCATAATGTAACAATACAGAATTTCACAAGGGAATTATCACTAAGGAATTATGACACATATGAAAACTTAAAAATGCCCTTTAAGAGCAAATATAGCTCTAAAAATCTGTGTCCCTCTTTGGTTCATTAGTTTATAGATCCCTGATTTCATATTGCCACACCATGGGATACATATTAGATTTTAAATATTTATTGAATAAATAAATGAAGGAATATTGCAGAGAATACATTTTTTACAAGTCCATAAGAAAATTATTTTAATACCATAATAGAAATTGGGGCTTTTCAAGTCGCCAACTACATTAGATGTGGTTGGTATATTAGAGGTAGGTAAAAATGTAAAGAAACAAAAAAAACAGCAGATGAGTAACAACTAATGCTTAACCTGACTGAAGTTCAAGCCAAAGATTCTGGTGCAGTAGAACTGTTTTTACTTTGTCGAAAATATCATAGTGTGAGTCCTAAGTGTATATTCGAATTTTTCCAAGGTCATACGCAATCCACAATACTTGGTTCATGACAAAGTTGCTATAGGGAATTGATAGAAATATGAAGTTGCTCCTTTATGCAAAGAACAACTAAGAAAGAAATGATGCACCAAGCTGCCAGAAATGCTGTTGATTCCTGGTGTGTGATCAGGTTTGTGTCTTCAACATTAAATTCCGTAGCATAGACTGTGGTTATTAGTTAGTAGCATACTATAAAGGGTACAACACAATCGAGTTGCCTATCCTCATGTATTTTATCAAAGTAATAGAGTATTGTTGGGGCTACAAATATTTAGTGATATATTGTGCTTCTTTTTGAAAACAAAAGCTTCTAACTGACTCTATGTAACAATAGCTATGTAATATAATAAAAAAATCCTATGCTTTAAATCACGAGACTAAACATCTACTTCTGATTATATCTTCTTAACAAAAATTCATCTGTGAGAAATTCATTTAATATCCGTGGGCATTTGTTTCTTCAGCTGTAAATGAAAGCTCTGGCCACCTGTTCATCTCTAAAGTTCTATCCACTAATTGTGATGGGAGCATAGCACATGCTCCCATTATAGGGAAAAGCATGGTACAAAAATAGATGACATGTAAGCCATATTAAGATTGGCTTAATAAATGCAATTTATTAAAAATGCAATTTGAAGTGTTTATTAATTACCTTTGCATGTGGAGTTGGGGTAAAATGAAAATAGACTGACTTGCTAGGAATCCCCTCTGAGGACAAGTGTTGCAGTTCACATATGACCAAATCCTTTGGTGGTTACAGCCTAACCAGAGATGCTATGACAGTAGAAGGCTCTCTACACAGTGCCTCAAAAATGACATTCTCCAAGTAGTTTTCTGCAAGCAATAGTGCAGATAAATTCTTCATTAAAAAAAAAAGAATTTGATTTGAGCTAGTGGGATCTAAGTTGATATTCATATTAGCTAACGAGTGTGGCTGTGGCAAAACACAAGGGAACAATGGAACTCTATTTCTTTTTCTTTTCTACTATTTTGTGGTAAGTTTTGAAATAAAGAATGGTTATTCCATTTAAAGATTTTAAAATACCTTAAAAGCTAGATTTACATTTTTCTATAACTCCATTATTTTCCTGCCATTTCTCCTAAAATTCCTTTTATCCTCAGGATATTCAAGAGCTAGAAAGCAACATCAGAAATGTGCTCTAAGGAGTAATCACGGAGGAATAGAAGGTGAGTGTGTATTGTAGTGACTAGGCATGGGGACAGAAAGCACTGAACAGTTTTAACTAGAAATTTTTATATATATACTAAGTTTTGCTTAGATATTTCTGAGTTTATGGCACAGTTAAACAGAGTGGCTTGAAACTCAGAGCCCTGGTTTTCATATCTCAACAGGACTACTATGTATATTTGTGCAGACTCTTGTCTTCAGAAGGATAGCACATCTAAGGGGACACTATTTATGCCATAGTCATTACAGATTCCTATATTAAACAAAACTTTCATCTGGGTGGCACTGAGATGTCTTATTCTCTTTAGAAAATTTTTATATTCTGCTAATTTTTTGAAAGATGCAAGTGTCTAGAGTATGGAAACTTTTTTTTCCTTATGTGTACAAAGATACCATATGGGTAGAAGTGGCCCAGCATCTGAGATATACTATTTTCAAGATATAAATCTTCAGATAGTTTATTTAACTTCTTTGAAACTTATTTGCATCCTCAGTTAAAAGAAAGAAAAAATGTACTTACAGATTTATTTGAAGATTAAATCATATTCCCTGAATACATTTAGAACTCTATTTATAAGCTTGTGTTGATAATAAATAGTGTTATGCTTAGTATCATTTTGAGGGGAACAAATGAAGGGAAAATTCTATTTTGATATTGGGATAGATTACTAAAATGGGTTAGAGGGAAACATCCATTCCCTCTCTTTAAAGGTCATATAATGGTAGTAGCATCTGTCAGAAACTAGGTCAACATCACCTGTTTAAGAATTGTGGGAGATGATTATTAGAAGCATTAAAATGCCACTTTGACAAATCAGAGATATGCAACATAGAGCCAGGAAATAATAAAATCAGATGCACAGTGTGCCTAGGAATATATTTGAGATAGACAAAGTGAAGAAAATCTCTGAAGGACATAACAATGAGAGACAAGAACCGCAAAATAAATATGGCCCACGGAGTACCCAGTGTAATTTGGGGTACTTTTGAATAAGTGACTTATTTTGTCTCTCAGGCTGGGTATATTTACCAGCATTTGACAGATTTTCAGTTATTTTGCCCCCTTCAGTTGGACCCTAGTAACCCTATATTCATGTTCAGAACAGGTTTGCTGGAGACACCTAAACTTCTGAATAAATGTTTGCAGCCATGCCATTTGGATGAATAATAACCATGAAAAATGAGTATTACAAAATAGTCATTTTAAAAAATAATTTCTGCAGAGGATATCAGGTTAAACATATGAAAAGCCCTTAATTCAGTCTTCGCTTTCATTTGCATATTTAATTTTCCTTGGGAATTGTCGTGGGTTCAGCTCATTAGCAAATACATGACACAAATGTACAATCCTGCACTTTCCTTTTTCCTTTGATGCCCCTGCTGCTTGCCCCCAAGGACAATGCAAGAAAAGAGTAGCTAATTTTCTCATTGAAAGAGAACGTAGGTGAAAATGATAACTAATTTCAGCCATTTGAGAAATGATTGGATCTCAGTACGCACAGTATCTTGGTAAATCAAGACAAAGCCATTAAAATTATTGTAAAAAATTCATTTGAGCAACAAATCTTTAGGCACATTCATTGCATTAGCCTCTAGGTACTCCTATAACCTAATATAGACAGTAATAGCAGATAAAAGTATGAATTTTAAGCCCATAAAATTCACTCTTGTATATCATATACCTACTTAATTGATTAAAAGGCACATACAGGTACACTTGAAAGTAAATTATTCTCATGGTTGGAAACAGTAGGCCTAATCATTTAAGAGTAGAAGGCCAGGCAGTGGAGAAAGTATTTTTATTGTTGGAAATTGTAGGTTTAATCCTTTAAGAGTCAGGGGAAAAACCAACACAAGTTATAGTTTTTGGCCAGATCACTGTGACCATCTCTGAATCAGAATCTAGATGTAACATAAGAATATATTAATGGGGTATGGTAAAGGGTAACCAAATAATTTTTCTCTGAATATATCCAGCATGGCATTTCCAAATGATAGGCATCAAAGAAGAAGAGTAAAGGAAATTAAATGGTAGAGGGCCACCCATTGACCAGGGGTCATGTAAAGTCTCCATCTCATCATGTTCTCATTCTTGTTATAACTGATCCACAGTTTAATATCTCATGCAATATCATCTTTAAGTCTTACATACTTTACCTCTTGGAGTAGTTTATTTAAATCTTATAAAGCAACAACAACCACCTCTGAATTATAAACACACTGAACAATATGTACCATCTGATGCCTTTATCATGAATCTATGTTTTTTATACATTTTTTCTTAGGTAATCTTCCACCAGAATTCAGAATTTTAGGAGACTAACAATTACAGTGCTTAGTAGCACTAATCCAGAGCCAGCTCAGACTCTCTGTACCACTAGCTGTGTGATTTAAGAAAATCCCTTTGCTTCTCTAGGTTTCCTCATCTGTAGATTGGGAATAATCATAGAGACTAACATATGAGGTTATAAATCTAAGCAATCATATAAACTGATTAGTTGAGTGTCTGACACAGAATATTCAATACATACTAGCTAATGTTATGATTACATTTGAGAGTTAAGTTTCTTGGTTCTTTTATAAGTACTGCTGTCTGAGTTTCATCCCTACCATGAAGGAGTCCTCATGACTAAATTAATATATATTCTTTTTGTTATTTCTGTATTCTATGTATATACATAGATATCCTATCTCAATTGTCAAAGAATAACCTACATAGTGAAGTTACATGAAAATTACCTCCCTCCCCAAAGAAATTCTGGCAAGTGGTCCATAGGCAAAGTGCTTTAAATACTTTAAAATTTTAATCACTTTAAAAGTATGTTTTATCACCTGGCAGCCCCTTGACATGGATATGAAGAAAGTTATTAGAAAATATGTATGAGAAAATAATTATACTACACTTTTCATCTTTAAGATTTTTGTTTCATTGGTATCAAGTAGATACAATATTCTATGTATATAATTAATATGAAAATATAGGCTTCTGCCCCTTCCTGGGAGCTTATGTACAAAGGATGTGTTTCAGCAGGTCCTGAGGGTGAGCTTGAGGTCAATAGAGTAAGAGGCTCAGACTCTCTCAACTAGTTTTCCTCCGAAATCAAACAACTCCTGACTTCATCTGATTTGTACATAGTAATAAGATTCCAATTAAGTCCCACTGCAGAAAAGAAAGGGCTGTGTTTGTGTGTGTTTTGCCTCTTTAAAAAGTTAAATCCCCTGATCTGGCGTTCACATTTTCCTCACTTAGGATAAAATAAATAATAAAAAAAATAAAAAAACATAATTCTTCAAATCACTGCAAGTTTTACTACTGATTCTAAGATATTATAATTTTTATTCCAATGTGTAGGTTTGAATATATATGTAAACTTAAATATTATCTTCACATGTGGAAAAGGTATTTACTGTTAATCTCTGCTTCAATCCTCAATTCTCCTTAGATAATCAATCATAATTCTCACCATTCTCCAATTCGTTCCTCCACTCTGGTCAGTAGTAAGAACATGTAACAATTGTACTTCAAGGACATACGGTCATCCTTATGTACCAGAAAGTTAATTGATATTTTATTTTAAATGTCAAAAATGAAGGGAAAAAGCAGGTATTGCCCATTGCAGAAAAGCAGATTTTTTTTTTTTTTTTTAAGGGAGACAGAGGTCTCCCTATATTGCCCAGGCTGATCTTGAACTCCTAGGCTCAAGCAGTCCTCCTGCCTCAACCTTCCCAGTAGCTTGGACTAAAGGCATATATGATTGACATAATAGTTTGGGAATTTAAGAAATAAAATATGCATGACACCATTTTGCCCCTAAACCCCTTGTTCATAAGACTATATTAATTGCAACAGTTCTCTAAATGATTTCCTGGTATCTCTTCTTTTTCTGCTCACACCTTCCTTTCTGTTATATCTGCATTCCCACAGTATCACTTTGATCATTTCAATGTTAAGACCTATGGAAGACTGTCTAAACATTTTTGCTGGCAGCTTGGCCTCCAATATTCTGTCCAAACTAGTTTCAAATGCCTACTCCATCTTCATTATGCATTTAAAACTATTTACTTGGTACCTGCTATGTGCCAATCACTGTGCTAGCTGGCAAACATATAATGTAAAGCCGAAGAAAAAAAGCCTTTGCTCTGAAGAAGGGAACTCACACATGCTAAACTTTCAGAAAACTATAATCTCAAAAGCCTCAGGCAAGAAGTGTGAGTAATCTACTATGAGTAGTCTTAATTTGATACTTTCATTATTTATTCCTGTGCCCTTTTCTAGGAATGTCCTCTTATGCTCACCAATATAAATTCTTATCATCTTTTAATGAGTGGGAATTACATCTTACCCATAATCCTCATACTGACAGTATTATTCATCCTAAATCTTCAGTTATAAAATCTTGGATCTCAATGTCTTATTGTATGATACTATGTGAATGAAAGCCACATTCTGTATTTATTATAACTTTTATTGTTACATGTATTTTGATTACAATGAACAGTTATACAGACATATTTGAGGAATTCAAATAAATCAGGAGGTCCTGCTTGAAAAGTCTAGATTTTTTTTTTTTTGACCATCATTTCCAGCAGAAGTTTTCTTTCAGAATTACATAAGTTTTTATAATAAAGAGTGATTTAGTTAAATCTGCTAGTAATCAAGTACTTTCTTTTCCAGTAGTGGGATTGCTGGGTCAAATGGTATGTCTACATTTATTTCTTTGAGGAATTTCCACATTGTTTTCCACAGAGGTCATTTGCAGCAACATGAATGGAACTGGAGACCATTATCCTAAGTATCTCAGGAATGGAAAAACAAACACCACATGTACTCTTAATAATTAGAAACTAATCAATGGGTACACATGGGCACAAAGAGATGTAAATGTCATTGGAAATCACGAAGGAGAAGGGTGAGGGTGAGGAAGGGATGGGTAAAATCTACCTATGGGGTATGATGAACACGATTGGGGTGATGGGCACACAAAAAGCCTGACTTAAGCATTATAAAAGGTAATCATGTAACAAAAACATTTGTATTCCCTTAATATTTTGAAATTAAAAAAAAAGAAATGAAATTAGTGTGTATTCTCAAACTTTACTGTTTATTACAATCATCTGGAGATTCCACGGCTGGGCCCAACCCCCAAAGTTTCTGATTCAGTAGATCTAGGCTAGGACCCAAAATTTGCATTTTAACAAGTTCCCAGTCATGCTTATGTTGCCAATTTAGGAATCTCATTTGAGAACTGGTCTAGAAAGAAACAAATATGAATCACAAAACTTAGCACATTTTCCTTGTTGTTTTTGTTTCATGTATAGGTACTCTCATTTTCCCAAGCAAATTGTAAACACCTTGAAGTCTTTTATATCTCCAAGAACAGTATTCTCTCCTTAGAAAGAAAATAAAGATTATCTGTGGACTACTTTAAATAAAATAAGCTATAACCAGGCAATTTTGATAGATTCACCTTGGAGAATTTTCCCATATTATATACTCATATTTCCATATTATATACTAAGTATTCTACTAAGTATTTTCTTATTTGACTAATACATCCAGTGTGAACTCCATAGTTCTTAGGATGGCCCTGGGCTCTGCCCCAGCACAAGACTGATTAACCAGAAAAGCAACTCTGAATGGGTGTGTGTGTGTGTGTGTGTGTGTGTGTGTGTGTGTGTGTATATGAACTCATGTTAATATTTATAGGAATTTATATGTATAAATTCATTTATTTATGTGTATATGTGTGTATATTTAAAAAAGCACTGGCACTGGGTGAATGTCAACTATTGAAAGAATATTCTGATGAATGAATGATGAATAAAAATATACATGTGAAAACAAGTAAGTGCAATAATGATTAAAGTTATCCAGGCACTGAAATAAATATTTAGTGGGAAATGGTGGTCAGTTTAGGTATTAACTCTAAGCACAGAATTATTCTTATCCAGTTGGAGTCATTTATTGCACCTTGAAGTAATAATATTTAAAGACTGTTATATTTCATACACTTAATAGATGAGATGAAATGAGAGGTAGCCAGCATTCAATGCATGTTTTGCTGTGGGACAATTTCTAAATCCCACCTAATATGCAATAGTTAGAGTTGCTCTTGTGAAGCCACTCATGAAGAAAAAGTGGCTGAGAAAACAATGGAATCTCAAACCATGGTTCATTTTAGACTATGCATTTTCTTTTACTTATGATGATACTTAAACAAAAAATTGGATATATTCCCAATTGAATTTTAGACTTCATAGATGTGCAAAATTTAGCTTGAGCTAGTCATAGACCATACATATGTAAGAAGTTCTGCCATTTTATACTAAAATTGTTGAATCTTTTGTAGCAGTCTGAATTGAGTATCATATGAAAACTCATCCTCATTAAATTTTGAACAAACCTGTTTAACACTTACTAAAGGTCGGGATGACAATTTAAAAAATGACTCAAAAGATTTTTTTTTAAGTGAACATCCTGAAATTTTCCAGTAAAGGATCAGTATTCCATTGCATTTATCATCTAATACAAACTATTTTAGAACTATTTTATCATTTGAAACTCCTGAGTATGTTGACCATGATTAAACAATTCCAAAAACATTGGGGATCTAAATAATTAAAATAATAAAAAAGTTGTGAAATAAGCTTTTGGATAAAAGACTGAAAGAATTGGCTAATTTAACCAATAGGTAATTTTAAGCATATGAGGAGATATTAGGTAAGAACATGAAAGCAGTCACCAAAAGACCAAGACTTTCAAACCTGGTAGAATTGGGTTTGGATCATAACTCTATCACCTGTTAGATTCATGACTTATGGAATTAATGTGCTTGACTTTCTAAAATGAAAATGCTAAAGATTACCTCATAGGATTAGCTATTAATTGATATCACACAGTGACTCATAATGGACACCAAAATACTTTCTGAGAATGAATATTAAGTGTTCAATATAAAATTTGATATGTGGACTATGATTAAAATAAGTTTAACTGAAAAGAAACAAGGCTACTTTTTTACCCTAGACAAGTCACTTAGACAGATAAGCCTTTGGTCTCCTAATCTGTAAAATGTAGGGGTTGATTTAGATGATTTCCCAGGGCACTTATTTTATTATTCTATTATATTCTAAACTGCTGCTCTAAGAAATTTCCAATTTAAATGATATTAAGATTCTGTAGCAGATAAATTATCCTTTCCTTAGCTAAGAAATATCTAAAGGCTGTGGCTCTCAACCCTGGCTGTGCATTAGAATCAATTGAGCAGCTTTAAAAAATATTAATACCCCTCCAAATTAAATCAGAATCTTGAAGGAGTAGAGCCTTTGAATTGGTGTTTTATTTAAGTTGCATGGTGAACCTGATTGTCGTCATGGTCTTGAACCACCAACTTAAAGTCATAAGTATGCCAGTTGTCAGGGAAGTTAAGAGCAGAAGTAGCAAAAATTCCATTCTGTTTTCCAGGCCAAGGATTTCCTGATACAAGTGTACCTCAAAGAATCTTTCATTCAATTTCCTTACCAAAACTATAATCTCTAATTTCCATTTATCTATATATCAAATAATACCTTCAAACCCAATTTGTATATAATCAAATTCATTTTATTTCATTTAATACTCATTCTTTAGCATGGTTTAGGAAATCCCATTTTCTTAATTTTTCAAGGTCTAAACCACAGCTTGAAATTTAAGACTTTCTCTTCTATTGTGATTCCTCAATACTTGTATCCATGCACGTGCGCATACACACACACACACACACACACACACACACACAAAACAGTCAATTTACATTTTACATTTAAAGATATTTACCAAGTAAAGTCCCCCCTGAACTCCTCCACATTAGGTCATATGTGCTCATAGCCCCTAGTCTTTCCATCCATAGAAAATATAAGATTTAGTTTTAGGTTTATTTATATGATTTCTTGTTCAGTGTATATCTCCACCATCAGAATGTGAAGTCCACAAAAGAAAATACAATGTTTTTGCTATTTATTTCTAGAAATAATACAAAGTGCCCATCACACAATAAGCATTCAATAAATATTGCCGAATAAGTTAATTAAAGGTAAAATAGTCTCTTTGTTATTGTTATTTGCACTTATTTAGTTATTGGTATATGTGAGCATCTTTTCATGTGTTTATTGGCGTTGTGAATTTCTTCTGTGAATTAGTTTCACGATGGTATAATCATTCTGACTCATTCAAGCCCTCTAATCTCTTCATCTGACAACAAAGATCTGGTCTCATTTGACAAAGGTGAAATTTAAACTGTCTATTTGGTGTCAAACGTACAGTTAATCATTGGGAACTACAATATAGGATAAAAACATCCATCCGATTGACTCAAGATCTTTAGCTTTGAGCATGTTGTGAAGTAAAGTCCTTTCAATCCTATGCATTGGAAGATTATAGAATTTTACTCCTACAGATCTTCAAGTTAAGTTATCTGCCACCTGGAGTTAATTAGTGCAGTCTGACTAGAATCCACAAGCTTTTTGTTGAATTACAAGGAAATTTGGTCTGGTTCTGGAGTACAGGCTGGGCTCTTTCCTCTCCTTCTCCCAGGGTTTGCGTGGCCCCATGCAAGCTCTTAGCCATTTTGCTGCTCTTATTTCTTCACCGAAAAACAAAATGTAGTCTAGACACACTGTCCATTCTGTGTGACACTGACATTCCGTGATGATTAGAATTATTTACACATGATTCTTGACACTGGATTTTTTTCCTGCAAATACTAGGGAGTTAGATGTCCTAGTCTTGCATGTGCATGTGATGAAACATCAAAGTTGGAAAAGAGCTGTTATATTTTTGGAAAACATTCTATTTTTTTCCATAATTGATTACTATATTAGTTTTCTATTGCTGTATAAAAACTTACCACACTCTTAGCAGCTTAAAATAATACTAATTTATTATCTCAGATCCTGCGGGCCCAAAATATAGGCACGACTTAGTTGGTTTCTTTGCTCAGGGTCTCAAAAGGCTGCAACCAAGTGCTGGCTGGGGTTTCAGTCTCATCTGAGGCTAGGAGTCTTCTTCCAAGCTCATTTGGCTTTTACCTGAATTAATTTCCTTACAGCAGCACAAATCATGGAGCTTGCTTCTCCAAGGCCATCAGGAGAGAGAGAGAGCATCTGCTGCTTCTGTTTCCTAACATTTGGCCCCTTTTAGGATCCCACCTATTAAGTCAGACCCACCCTTGATAATCTCCATTTTGATGAATTTAATAACAATTGATTACGGTCTTTAATTACACCTACAAACTGCCTTTGCCATATTCTACAGATAAGAAAGAGTGACAGGCCTAGGTTATACTCAAGGAAACAGGGATTATACAAGGGGGTCAGGCGTTGGGATTCATCTTAAAATTCTGTATACCACATTCACACATAGTCTACAACATAATCTCAATATAAGTTTTCTTTATAAACACTCCATTTTGGACAGCATTCCAAATGGTATTAATGTTTAATTTTAATTGCCATTTTGAACATTTTATGAAAATTATTAATGTTTCATTTGAACTGCTTCCTAGAACTAAGAATTTACTTTCAATGGGCTAATAACTATAATAAATATTTTTATCAGTTATTAACTCTAAGTATCTTTTGAAACTTATGATCTCATATTAAAATGTGAAATAACTTAGTCCCAAAATATACCTATTTTAGCAATTGCATGTGATGCTGTAAGAATGCAATATTTTTAAACTCAAGTTTAGCAAGACTATTTGTTTTCACATGAGAAAATAAATTAAAAGTGTACAAAGAATACCTGTAAAATGATTGCACTTTGATTTATTTTCCCTTTATATTATGAACTTTATAAAGTATTTTGTGGGATTCAGTATGTTAAAATCTTATATATTCCCACTTCCAATTTCATTCTTTTTCATGAAACACCCATAAATAACATTTTAAAGTGTATCTAAATTTAACTTTTCTTACAGAGACATTATATGGTAATTAAAAAATATATATACACACAGCCTTGAAAGCAAGACTGCCTGGGTTGAATCCCAGTGACATTTGACATGTTATATATCATTTTGGGGCCTCATTTTCCTTAGAAATAAAATAGGCACAATAATAGGTATCAGCCTCAATAAAATTATGGAAAAGACTAAATCTGTTAGTTATATTTGTTTCTATATACTTAGAAAGAGCCTGGAATGTGACAATCACATGTGTGTATGTGTATATATGTGTGTGTGTGTGTGTGTGTTTTGTGTTAAATGTATATTTAATATATTTTAATCTCTACAAACACAAAATTATGTCTTCAGTTTTAGACTATGCTTGTGTATGTGTGTACACAATAAGGCTATCAGTACATAGATATTAAGTGCAGAGAAAAATAATGACAATATTGTTTTTAAAAAATCTCTGATGCACACAGTTCTGAGCATTGAACCTGCAGAAAAGAGTACAAAAGATTACATACTACCGAAGCTAACAGTATTCAAATAATCAAACTACTATGAGAGTTTGTTTTTAATGGTTAGAATCAGCTTATACACAAAGAACTGATGATTCAAATGTGATAAAAAATATAAATTTTAGAAATTTAAAAATGCAAAAGTAAAATTGGAGCTTGCAGTAGAGTAGCAAGAAAGAGAGAAGTCTTGAAAAAAGTAAGGACAATAATAGTCTCATTTAATACAGAGGATGTTCTCAGTATGCTGCACAAATTAATGAAACAGGAAACTGAAGTTCAAATGTCATGTAAATATGCAAAATTAATCAAGAGAATAATTAAAAAATCATACCTCTATGAAATATTTAGGGGAGTGTTGGAGAGAAATAGGATGATAAAGGTGAATTAAAGATGCATTGTTCATAGGCAAGAGTCAAAGATAATGTCTGAGCTTGATAAATCAGGAAATGGAGGTATAATGGCACTTTGGGAGGCCAAGGCAAGAGGATTGCTTGAGCCCAGGACTTCAAGACCAGCCTGACAATAGTGAGACCCTGTCTCTACAAAAAATAAAAAAAAAATTAGCTGGGTATGGTGGTATGTACCTATAGCCCTAGCTACTTGAGAGGCTGAGGCAGGAGGATCTCTTAAGTCCAGTTATTGGAGGCTGTAGTGAGCTATGATCACACCACTGCACTCTAATCTGGGCAACAGAGTGTGACCCTGTCAAACAAACAAACAAACAAGAAAGAAAGAAAGAAAAAGAAATAGAGGGATGAGCTTATTGTGGATGCTAGTTCTAATTCTGTGATATTTTGTGTTTTGTGTATATATCATTAAAATATATATATATTTATACACATACAAACACACACACACACACACACTACACATATATATGCTTCAGTAGCTACTTAGCAAGTGAGAAACAGAAAAAAGAGAAGGTAGAGAATTTTCTTGGCCCATCATCACTTTAATCAGTGAGACCCACTCTAGCCTGATCCTCATTCGCTCCTTCCTCCTCTCCATCTCTCTGGAGTTTTGGGAACCAGTTGCCTTGTCACAATTGCCCTTTGAAGTCACAGAGCCTCAAGTTCAACCAGTCAGTGGGAGAATACATCCTCATCGTCTGGGCGTGGAGATGGAGAATGTATGGATTTGCCTTTACTTATGGGGTTTAACCCATTAAAGAGTAGGCAAAAGACATGAACAGACATTTTTTGAAAGAAGATATACAAATGATCAAAACATATATGAAAAAATCCTCAACATCACGAATCATCCAGGAAATGCAAATTAAAATGACAATAAACTACTACCTTACCCCTGTCAAAATGGCCATTATTACAAAGTCAAAAAACAATAGATGCTGGTGCGGGTGCAGTGAGAAGGGAACACTTATACATTAGTGGTGGGAATAGAAATTAGTACAAACTCTATGAAAAACAGTATGGAGAGTTCTCAAAGAACTAAAAATAGATCCACCATTCAATCCAGCAATTGCACTACTGGGAATCTACCCAAAGGAAAAGAAGTCATTTTATAAAAATATCTTTTATAAAAAGATACCTGCACTTGTATGTTTATTGAAGTACAATTCACAATTGCAAAGATATGAAACCAACCTAAGTGCCCACCAAATGATGAATGGATAAAGAAAATGGAGTATATAGACTTGTTACTCTGCATTTTTCATTTTGCATTTTCCTACCATAACTGAGTACTATAGTCTTCTTAATTTTCATTTTAATGGTACCATAATACTCCTTCATGTTGATTCGTCATCATTTACAGAACTGTTCACTAATTATTAGATGTTTATCTTTTTTATACAGTGTTTATTGCTATAGATATTGCTATAACAAGCATCTTCATTGCACATAGCTCTTAGCATCTAGTGCATTATATCCCCAGTAACAAAGAGAAATTCCCAGGAATCAGTGTTTGGAGTCAAAGGGCATAAACCTGATTAGAACATTTCTCTATTTTTTTCCCCAGAAGGATTGTACCAATTTATGCCACACCACTGGAGTATACCAGTACCATTTTCACCATGAAGCTGCACCATCTTGTATGGCCTAATTTTTTTTCTTGACTCTTTCTAACAGAAACACATGTTCATTATAGAAAATTTAGATTTAAAAAAAACCAGAAAAACTAAAAATAATCATAACCCCTCCAACCAAAAACAATCAGTACAAAAAGTTAAACATATATCTTTCCAGTCTTTTTTCTGCATATGAGAAAAAAATTTTCTCAAAAACTTAGATCAGATTCTATATTCCGTTCTAATTTATTTTGTTTTGTTTCACTTTCACTTATTTTCTCAAGTCATTGGAAAATTTTTGAAACAATCATCTTTAATGAATATATAATATTTTATCATATGGACATCTCTCTTAAAGATTTCCTGATATTGAATGTTTAAATTTTGTCTAGTATCCCCATATAATAAAAAAAGTTGTCTTGAACATCATTCTGTATAAAAACATAAATAAAAATGAAAAAGAAACAGCTGCCCACATGTTCCACTGTACTTCTCTGTGGGCAGGTTTTGCTCTCATAGGTAACGTCTGCACAGTCAAACGCTCCTGTGACAGGTGAGTGAGGCTATATAATCAGGGGTTCAGTAAAGAATTCCACACACTCCCAGATATAAAACATTCTCCAATTTCAATTTTAACTATAATAAAGGTGATTTTTTTGTTGTTCTCCATATGTTAACTTATATATTATATTTCTTAACTGATAAGGAGGCTGAGTAAGTAAATGGAGTATGATTAGGTCATGAAGGTGTTGCCCTCATGAATGGAGTTAGCATTCTTAAAAAAGAGACTCCAGAGAGCTACCTGGTCCCTTTCATCATGTGAGGTGATGGTGAAAAGATGTCTGTCTGTGAAAAGAGAGTCCTCACCAGATACCAAATCTCTCAGTGCCTTGATCTTGTACTTCCCAGCCTCCAGAATTGTAAGACTGTAAGAAATACATTTCTGTTGTTTATAAACTAAAAAAAAAAAAAACTTAAAACTTCCATAACCACTTGCGAAAAGAAAAATATAAACCTTCTTGTATTATCCAGTGAAATTATCTTAGAGGGAAAATTTTCTGTTTGTTGTATCTAATGCCTCAATTATCTACTGTAGCATTAGTTGAAAGACAACTGTACTATTGCCCATTCTCAAATATGTCATAAGATTATTCCTTCTGTTTTTTTTCCCTACAGAATTTAAAATATCAGTATATCTATTAACTTAATGACCCAACTAAAGAAGCAACACCACTTAGCCTTAGCTTTTGTTTTCGTAAACACAGAACTATAATCCACTTCTAGTTCAAGTATAAGATGAAAGAACAAAAGTATGCAATTCCTCAAAGTCCGTTACAAATAAAATATGATGCATACAAATACAAGATCCACTAGAGGCCAGGAAAGAACAGCGGGAGAATTTGCTTAAGAGATGCAGCTCTGGTGCTATCTAATTAAAGAATTAGGAGAAAAATGAAGCTCGGCAGTAATGACATGCTTTTGGTATTTAAAAGCGTCTCTGGCATGAAAGCTTTATCACTGCCTCATTTACTTTACAAATTCTAAAATATAGACATGGCAACAGCCCAGATTAGAACTGAGAAATTGAAAACTTTTTTTCTTCTTGAATGCTTTATTTCAGAGACACTAAACTTGTATTATAATATAAAATAAAAATAAAGAGGAGTCCAATCTTGCTGTCATCTGTAATTAAAAAAAAAAACAAACCTGATCATATGATACCCATCAGTCAGGCACTTAATTTGGGGAATATAAGATGTGGACTAATCAAGACATTATTCACTTACTCTGAATCAAGATGGACATTTTTGTTTTCTTTCTTTATATTTTTTCTTATGTTCTCTGGAAAACCAAAGTCAAATTCAAATTTGAAGATAAGATTGCCAGGATGGGATGAAATTAAGGGTCCCTAGCATAAAGTATAAAGCCTACAGAAATGAAGTAGGTTCACATAAAGTTTGGGTAGATTTATTCACTACCTTCTTATTTCTTATTTATGTATTTATTTACATATTATTTTATTTATTTATTAACAGGCTCTGTGTGACATGTCCCTCAATTTAAAAAAGCAATGCAGATTTTCATTTCTTATGATGCTATTCAGTAAACATCTATGGATTGTAAACTGCAGAGCAGCCTCCAGGTGAGGTGTTGAAGATGTGAAAGTGAGCACAGGGAGAACTCTGCTCACACTGATGTGACTGCCTAATGTCCAAGATGATACTGTGGGAAATGTCGTCATCAAAACACCCATGTCACAATGATGAGAAACATACTTGTATTTTGAAATCTGAAAGATGAGTGGAACTTACCTGGTAATCAAGTCCCTTTTTTTTTTTCCTCTCTTTTTTTAATTCCTTAGTGCTAATATTTCACCTGGACTTTAATTAGGAAAAAATGAAAGAAATTAAAAAAAAAATAACTTCTAACATAGAAAGGTTCTTTATTCATCACAGTACTTAATTAGAACACTGTAAACATGGGACTGAAAGGAAGTCCTGCCTTGTGATTTGGAACCAAACATTTATTCAATATGCATTTTACAGTATCTATTATATGCAAGGCAATCGACATATACATATGAAGTTTAATGTATAGTAAAAGAAATAAGATATATATAAGAGAAATAAGATATACATAAGAGAAATTGGAATAAAGAATAGAATACAATGGATGAGAAGAGAGTACAGATGAAATATCAAGGAGTATTCAGAGAAAAAGGGATCCCTCATTATATGTGTGGGTGTTGTAAGAGGGAAAGAGTAAAAAGGGTTATAGTTAAATTTTCATATGTTGATTTGTTTCAGTAAAATTTAAATGTTGGCATTCTAGTCAATTTGGATTTATCCTAAAAGCTTGTCATACATTAAAATAGAAAAACAAAAGCTGTTGGTCAAATTGTTGCACCTTCTGATAGAATGACCATGTTACAGTACTGAACTTTCAATATTCAGATCATTATCTAAGAGACTCCTCAAAGACACGTGAGAAGGAAAATAGTAAACAGTGATAGATGGTTGCTGCTACCTATAAATTGTCCATCTGAAAGCATCTAAAATACTGTTAATTTATTCAATAGAGGTCAAAATTTTTCTTCTCCCCATATTGTTCTATCTTGTTCCCTTTGTAAGACAGGCTGGTTATTAGTTTTCCAGAACTGTTGACAAAGACAATCTTAAGCTCCCTGCTTTATTCTTTTTCACACTGCAATGATCTAAAGGAGGCATCGATGCAGGCATAAACCCATAAATCAGGTTCCCACAAAGAACACAAATGTCAGACATTTCCTTTCAGGATTACAGCACTACACAAGAAAGCTGTAGTTGTATCAAAGTGCAGCTTAATTTTGGAAAGCTTCTCTTTTACTTTCTTTGACATGTTTAAAAATGACATGTTCCAATAGTATACATTGTAATATATAAATGGTATAAGTAAACAAGGCATTATATTACTGACGCCTATAATTGATTAAAATTTCTAACACCCTCTTTTTATCCTTGGTTTTAAACAAAGAGACCAAAGGGAGATGTGTTATTTAAAATATTTTTGAAATGCATTTATCATACCTAACATGCATTGTGTTTAGAGACAAAAACAAAAGGAGCATTTGTCAGATGATACAGTAAAATGAATAAGGGTTAAGGTCTTGAAGTGTTAGTGTTATTAGGGAGGCAATAGTATTAACCTGTGTCATAATTAAATGATAAATTATCCCAGAAAAAGAAATCACAAGCACAAAAACCCTACAGATAATTTTGTGTATGAAATAAACCCTATTGGTCTAGAAATGCTAAGCTAATGACAGAGAAATGTAAGAGAAAGTTTTGCTGTTTACCTAATATTGACAGCATCTATCAGTCTGATCTTCTATTTTTCTAACAAAGACAATTGTTAAGGGAATTTTCCTTTCTTTCCCTTGTCAACAATTTATTTAAGAATGAGCATGTAGTCAGATTCCCTCTAGAGATATGAATAAAAACTTCCTGGGGGGCTTCTGGGAAAGGTTTCCTCTCTGAAAAATGGAGACACATAGACAGATGGGGCCTTTTTTCTTCCACTGGTCATAGTGTCTGCACACTGTGTCCCAAAATGTGTAGCTATTATGTAGTCACTAATGGTGGCAACAGAGGACAAAGCCAACCAGTTGAGGAAGGCAGAGTAGAAATATTATGTGATAGAGTACAAATGATGGTCCCAGAATGTATCAACATTCCAATTCTTAAACCTTCGAATGATGCCTTATAGGGCAAAAGAAACTTTTCAGAATGATTAAATTGAGGATATTGAGATGGGAATATGATCCTGAATTATCTGGGTGGATCCTAAATATAATCACAAGTGTCCTTACACAAGGGAAGCAGAAGAGAAGCACATAACGTGATGGAAGCAGAAATAGATTTGAGGATACTACACTGCTGGCTTTGAAAATGGAGGAAGAGGCCCTAAGTCAAGGAATGCAAAGAAAACAGCTCTAGAACCTGGAAACACAAATCTGTACTATAGTCTCAGAAGCGAAGACATCCCTGAAGACATCTTCACTTCATCTACCAAAACTGACTTCAGACTTTCAATCTCCATAACAGTAAAAGAATAATTTTGTGCTGTTTTAAGTCACTAGGTTTCTAGAAATTTATTGTGGCAGCCATAGGAAACTAAGACAGATGGAAAGACGATTTGAAGGAGGCATTGAATTAATCCACCTTGGAGCCATTTAATCACGGTATTAGAGGTGCATGTGGAGATTATCTGAGTGACACTGATGATTGTTTCTACCGTAAAGATCCCTTTAATGGATTTTCATTTCTGCTGAGTTTACCATAACTTGTCCTAAATTCCCATGCACATGTAGCCTTAGAGCAAACTCCTCATCACTTTAAGTAATTTTAGTCCCTGTTTTATGAGGTTCTAAGGCATAGATCATAACCAAGGAAAAAATTAAAGCATTTATCACAATTTTGTTATAATTAATACTAAAAGCTGTCACAATAAAGCACAGCACCACATTTCAATTGCTCAAGTGAATCCACTTTTGTCTTCCACCTCACAGATGGAAGAGATGTGCTCTGTCAGCACATCTTCAGTTCTGTCTTCCATATCTCCTACCATAGACAACGTATATAGGCCCATTCAAAGGGCTGCCATCCTAGTCCAAACCACCTTATTTTCATCTACGCTATAGTGTTAGCCTTCAGGTATTCTTCTTGATACTACTCTTATTAAACATCAAGCAGAGTGATCCTTTAAAAATATATACAATAGATCATGTCACTTCTCTGCTCAAAACCTTCTCATGCCTCCTCATCTCTCTTGGAATAAAAGAAAAAGTCACAAAATTGGCTACAAAGCCAAATGATCAATGTAGCCTAGATACCAGAATGAAGAAGGCTGAAGCTCAGAACTGAAACACACTCAAAAGAGCCCATAGAAAGCAAGTAACATAAGAGATGAACAAACTTTTATTTTGGGGAAATTTTATCTTTGGTTGTTACTCAACATAATCTAGTGAAATATGTCAAAAATATCTATTTTTTTGAACCATTTGACATCACACATCAATTTATTTAACTTTTTGGCTCTCTCCTGATAGATATAAGTTCTTTAAGTACAGAAATTTTCTGTTTTGTTGATTCCTCAACATGTAAAATATATAGTCTCTTCTATTTAATGTTACATGAATGAGGGACACTTAATGAGAGCTATTATGCACATAAATTAATGTTACATTATATTAGTAAGTTACATGAAAGAATAAGTGACTGTCACTTAAAAGAATGAGTGACTACCTGAATAATGGCCAGTATTACCCACTTTTGTATTCCCGATGATGTTGTCTACATTGAAATGTTCATTTAATGTTTGTCGAGTGAATAAGTGCTCATTAGTTGGACATGTAAATTACATACAAAGCAAATAAGAACACTCTGAAGGAAGTATTACTGATGTTACTTAAATATTAGAATTTAAGTAGCATAGCCAAGATAATGCAGACAGTGGCTGATATGGAATTTCATTTCTGCAATCTCTAGCCTTAAATTCTGCGTTTACTGCTTCCAAATCAAAATGAAGTATCACAACCAGAAAGTTCAACAAAATGTCGGAAGTTTCCTGAAAGAGCTGTTCCTAGGAAAAGAGAAAAAAAACAAAAAACAGAGCAAACAAACCAAAAACCCTGGAAAATTCTGTACTTCTTTATCTTGTAAATAATGATTTTCTTTTTCCTAGACCAATATGTAGAGTTTTCTGCTGTATATTTCAATTAAATACACACACACATAAGCGAAATGGATATTGTTTTAAGCTATGCTTAATTATTGAAGTTTTGGAGAAGAAGGATCTAGTATTTGACAAGATACCTAGTTTAGCCTCTTCGGACAGAGAAAAATGAATAAGCTAAAAAGAAGTTAAGCTTGAAGAATATTAAATCATGTTATATAAATTTTATTCATAGTTGCTATATCATTAAATTGAAGGTACTCCTTCAGAGTTTATACAATCTAACACTAAAATGAGAGGAAATATTTCATCATAAAAGCGGGCAGTAATTTTATGAATCTCCTTTTCCCTAAAGATAGGAAATTTTGAAAATATACGCTGATAAATTACACAAAATCAGAATGTTGTGAGATATAACTCTAAGCACTTGTTGGTGGAGAGAACAACCACACGTCTTCAGGCGACTGCTGATGACATCAAGGTGAGATACTGAATTAGACAGATCTCAGTACTGATTTGGTCAGAATGCTCTTAAGAACAAAATGGAATCAATAATGTAGGGGAAAATACTTTCTGACATTCTTACTGTGTTTGCTTAGTAATCTGCATTCTGTAAATCCACAATTTAAAATTGTGATGGATTCTTACTGATTTTCTATTATTTATGGCATATTCTGTAATAAGTATTGAATATGACAAGTGTCCAGGAGTCAATGTAGTTCTCTCAAAATATGTGAAATGCTTGGCTAGAATTGGTGCCTTGGTAGTAAATTGTCTATATCTAATTTTTATACTGAGTATTTCAGTAAATACTGCCCAAACAACGTTTTTCCCCTCAATTCCCAAGTTTATAGATAGAGAATAAGAGAGATACCAACCAGGCTAAATCTCAAATGAATTGATAATGTTCAGTGGTTATAAATACAAAGAGATGTTCATCTGTTGAAAATACAGGGGAAAAATCTCATTAAGATAAAGCATCCAATTTGAAAAAGCCAAAAAGATAGGGATAAAATGAACATTATGAGGTGGTTACAAACTAAAGCAGAAAAGCCATTAAAAACAATTACTTTATGTGGTTTTTTTCCTCAATTTGGAAAATGACTGTAAATCAAGTCAACCCCAAAGCATTGTGTTTCCCGGAAAACATTTGCATTTTTAACTGAAAAATGGTTGAACTTCTAAAAAATTCCTTAGATGTCAATTTGTTTTCATTTTATGCATACATTTCTCTGGACATTTCATTATCTCATTTGCAAAATTCTAAATATGTATAATTGGAAAGGGCCTTGGAGATTGTTTAATCTAAGGCTTTCTTTTATAGAGACAAATAAGTAGGCTCAGATTGTTTGAGAGGTAATCATGCACTTAGAATATAAACGAAATAAGGTAGACTCTAATTTCTCTCTTCTTATGTAAGCACAATATGATGTTCACTTCACTCTACCAACTATTTTTAATAGTTTTACTCTACATAATGAATTATATTTGTATTTACTAATCCTAAATGAATTAGCAATAATGGAAAATAGGTTTTGGAATATCAGATTAGTTTATTGTATAATTTGTCATCTATTTATTTTCCTTAAGAATAAAATATCAATTAAAAGTAGTAAGACATTTTAGTCAGATGAATTTTACTTAATAAATTGATGATGATTTAATACAATATACTGATAAAAGAGGGAAACTCTTAATTGTTGAAATTACAATTTTAATAAATTGCAAATACATCATTAGAAGCTTTTAATCATTGTTGAAAATCTTTAAAAGTATATGGTATAAATATATTGCATTAGTGATTGGCATACACAGTATCTTGCATGGGTTTCTGGGTTATCATTTTTATCTTCTAAAGTAAAGGATATTTTGTAAAATATATATACATACATGCATACACACATATCTTTATTTGCCACATGCTCCTTTTTCCTAAAAACAAAGAGCATCAAACAATTCTGGATATTTGAAGATTTCAATTACCTCTTCACTTATCTAAAGATATAAAATTAGTTTCATTGCTAAATGAGCATGAGCCATAACATATAAAATCCAATTTCCCCCACACTATAGGCAACTTCCAAATTCATTGACTACTGAGAAATTACAAAAAAATGACTACCACCATTGTAAGGGAAGAAATAGTTGCTCAAGCATTTGTGATAAGCCAAAAATAACAAAACAAAAAGACCATCCCCTCCCCCAGTTTGACTAAGACCTGCTTACTCTTAGGATCTCTGAAAAGCAAGAATATGTTCTTGTCATACCATGTCATTACCAGGAGTTACAGATGTTTTACCTTCCTCTTATTCTAATTAATTTATGTTGCACACAGATGAAACTGAATGCCCCTTTAATCCATTTTGGTCATTTGCTTATATTTTCTGAGAATATATGTTCATTTTTTTCCTGTACTGATGGATTATAATTAATCCTTTATGTGTGGTTGCATAGCATTTACACACTTTTATTAAAGAACTTATTTGTTTATATCCTTTTCTTTTTCATTAGTATGATAGGCAAGATGTTCCCCCAATATTCCATATCCTAATTGTTGGGTCTTGTAAATTTGCTACTGTACATGGCAAAAGGGAATTTGCAGATGTAATTAAAGTATGGACCTAATGATGTGGACATCAGCCTGCTTTACCCTAAACTAGGTGAGCACAATCTATTCACATGAGCCTTCAAAGCAGAAAGTGTTCTTTGGCTGGAGCAGAAGAGATGTAGCAGGAGAAGTGAAACAAAAATTTGAATTGTGAGTGGAGTTTTATGCACCTTTGCTGTTTTTAAGGTAGAGGGGGATAATGGTGGCGGGGAATGCACGTGGCCTTAAAAAACTGAGAAGGCCCCAGGCTGAAAGCCAGCAGGGAAAAGGGGGCATTATCTGCACAGCCCTAAGAAACTACATTAAGCCAATGATCTGAATGAGCTTGAAGGAGAATTATCTTCCACAGTCTCCAGAGAACAACCCAGATAGGAAAATGTTTTGACTTGGGCCTTTTGAGACCCAAAGAGGAATTAGTCAAGACAACCCAGATGTTTTATGACCTATGGAATTGTGAGATGATAAATTTTTATTGTTTCAAGCCAGTAAATTTCTAATATTTTTTATGGCTACATAAAAAGCTACATTTAGTTTTACAAATACAACTAAATACAACTAAATTTATTTCTTCATGGTCAGAGATAATTTCCGACTGGTGTTCATTCCTTTGGTGTCTTACAGTACCTCTCACATAGCAGATGATAGGTAAAGTTTATTGACAGAGTATAATGTTCTATCATCTTACATCCTTGATCTTGTTTTAAAATTTGTTTATAATCTATCTATTTTCAAGAATGATATAAGGTGACTTACAATAAAAGTAATGTAAAAAAAGACACAAAGATAAGCAAAATCAACAAAAACATAAAAATGGGATAAAAATAACAGCATACCCCTAACTTGATGGGGCGAGCTATGATATTTGAACACAAATTTAGCACTGAGCATTCTATCAGGCAAAACAAAAAACACAATTTCTTACATAGGTCTCATCAATAAAATGCATATTTTACACCGGGTTTATAAATAAAGAGAATTGAACATCGTAATGAAAATAATCTCTTGTAATACATAGCAGAGGGATTTCATATATGCTCTTTCTTATATGAGCACAGTCATAGCTAAACATATTGTTTAAGCTCATGTTTCATAAGCGCATCTAAGAGGAGCCAGAATGACATAGCTTGGTTTTATGATGTTTAGATTACAAAAATTAATATCCAGATTAAGCTTTGGAAATCTTTTTCCTGTTAACATATCTACTGTCATCTCCCTTCAAGGCTGACTCTCTGGGTAGGGAGAGCAATTGGCTGCTTGCTCAGATCTCAGACTAACTGTCTACATTGACCAAGAGGATAATTTTTTGTAGGTTCTCAGTGTAAGGCTCCTTACAAACAGTAATTCCAAAGGATAGAACTTCATGGTAACATAAATATCCAACTACATGACTGAATATCTCCACTAAACATGGACCACAGACAGGGGAAAACAAGTTTATGCCGTCTGAAGGTGATTGGAAGTGTGCATGATCAACTTATTTCATTTCAGACAAACTATATTCTTCTAAACTTCATTCTTATCCTCCTTAAAAATAGCTTCCAGGTTCTATGAATTTATTTCAGTAAGTGATACTATTGGGACAGGGAGAGACTCCATCCTCAGGTATTTGGGAGTGAGACATAAGCAGCTCACCCTCTGTAGAACTCTGAGTTTAAAGTATCAAACCCCCCACATGGTCTTCACATACATTGCTTCTAAGGGAGGGAGAACATGATGATTGATCTGTTTTAGATTGTTTCTTTCTTCTTATGGTTTTGTTGATCACTTCACGTTCTACTGAATTAACTGAATTTACCCATTTTATTTCCATTAATTAAACCTACAATATTTCCCATCCTCCATTAGAACAGAACACAGTAATTATACCCATCCACTTCAACCAGTGTTACTCAAACTCTTTGGCTGATAAATCTCTAATAATAAAAAGGATGGTGAATTTGAAGTTCCAGTGTACATGAGACACAGCTGAAGAGAGTCGGCGTGAGAAAATTTTATTTTATTTCTTATTTTTTTATTTGTGGGACTGCTTATAATATCTTCCCATAAGTTTTTGAGTAATATAAATAAAAATAAATTCTAAGGCTCTGTACCATTTTGTCCTTCAGTTTGACATATCCCCTGGAATACCCATTGTGGGAGGCATAGATTTAGACTATCTTTTTTAATTGAACTGTAATTCTAAGAAAAAAATGGAAGTTGGGCAAACATACTCTATTTGGGCTGAATTTTTCTTTTAGGAAGGATTTTGTTCCAGTAGGGAAAGTAAATTCCCAAGATGAATCTGCATAACAGTGATCCATAAAATTTGAAGATGGCCCAATTCTGTAAACAGTTGTGTTTTTTTTTCCCTAAAAATATACAAATTGTCAATGTATACTCCAGAAGAAATGTAGGTATGAATAAATTAATTAATCTATTATCAATAAGTCAATCAATAAATTATATTCATATGGTGTAGTGTGACTAGTACTAGGCTGAGTATCAGGATAAAACCAAGACTTTCAACCCCAGCTCTTTAATTAGAGATATTGGAAAGTGACATAGGAATATTGATATGGTAAGTATCTTTTTGAATGTTTACTTCTCATTATGTGAGCTTTACTTCAATCTACTGGAAACATTTCAGGCATAGAAACATGGCATTTCGACAGCACCCTTTATATTGAAAAGCTCTACTACTATAGTTGCTATTTTCTATGGCACAGTTTCAAAGCAAGAAAGACTAAAGAGTACATGCAGGTATAAATATAATGATCCAAAATATCAGGCAGAAAAGATGGTTCCCAAGAGTAACAAAATGTGTGCAAAGCACAGAAAAAGGCCATTCAAGGTTGTCCTTTAATTTGGGGGTTCCTATATTAAAGGGAAAAAAAGACATATCTCATGATCTTACTTTTTCATCACTATTAAATCAAACAACAACCTTTTCTTTTTTCTTTGATAGTTCTTAATAGATTTTTAACCTGGCAGAGAAAGTATCTGCTTGTGCCCTAAAGTAGAACTCAGATTGCTTCTCCTGAAAAGTTAGACTTAAGAATGCATTACAGGTTCCAATAGCAATATATTGTGAAAGATCCATTACTCAACAAGGAATCCTATTTGCCAAATTAGAGTTCTATTGGTTCCAATTATAGTACAGATATGATACTTGCCAAGCCATGCATTCAATTTCCAATAATGATAAAAAATATGTTAGTTAAGTTCAAAGAGAATTTTTGCAGACAGTATTTTAAAATGCATCTTTGCATTCTGCTGATGTACACTCATTTATTTTATACTTTCCACTTAACTGCCATCATTATCAGACAAAAATATTTAATTTTTGATATGACACAATAAATAAAATTTGAAGATATAGATAAAATCTAAGCGAGATCCATTTTCCATGAATGTGATACCTCCTTTCAAACAAAGCAATTAAATTTAAAATATACACACATATATATTTTAGAGTCTGAAATACATACCATACCTAACTATAATAATGTGTTATATTATTATCATTGAAAGGCATACTCTACTAATCTTCTGATACTTCTGACTTGTACTATAGATTGTTGTATATTTGAACACTGAAAAGAGAAACCATATGGTTATTGGCCATTAGTCTATCTTCTTTTGAAAAGCTTTTGTTTATGTCTTTTGCCCACTTTTTAATGGGATTGTTTGATTTTTTTCTTGCTGATTTGCTTTAGTTCTTAGTGGATTCTGGTTATTAGCCCTTTATCGGATGTATATCATGCAAATATTTTCTTCCATTCTGTAAGTTGTCTGTTTGCTCTTGTAATAGTTTCCTTGGATGTGCAGAAGCTTTTTAATTTGATCAGGTCCCATTTATTTATTTTTGTTGTTGCCGTGATGGCCTTTGGTGTCTTCTTCATAAATTCTTTGCCTAGGCCAATGTCGGTAAGAGTTTTTCCAACATTTTCTTCTAGAATTCTTATAGTTTCATGCCTTAGGTTTAAGTCTGTTATCCACCGTGAGTTGATTTTTGTGAGAGGTGAAAGGTGCGGATCCTGTTTCAGTCTTCTACATGTGGTTATCCAATTTTCACAGGATCACTTATTTAATAAGGATTCTTTTTCCCAGTGTATGCTTTTTTCTTATTTGTCAAAGATTAGATGATTATATGAGGATTGTTTTATATCTGGGTTCTCAGCTCTATTCCATTGGTCTATGCCTCTGTTCTTGTGCCAGTACCATGCTGTGTTGGTTACTATAGCCTTGTAGTATAGCTTGAAGTCTGATAAATTGATGCCTCCTGTTAGGTCCGGAGCCCAGAGAGAGTCACAAGAAGCCTCATGTGTAGCAAAATGCTGTTTATATTGAGCGTATGGGTGAAGACGGGTGGAGGCAAAAAAGCAGCCACAACAGAAAAGGGGAGAGCGTTGTGTTTTATAGATGGTTTTTCCAGGGAGTAACAGAACAGCTGTTTGTAATTATCTTTCTCAAACAACCAACTCTTAGGACCCCTGCCCCAGTCATATCCATCTTTTGGCTGTGGGGTCGTTCTTATTAGGAGATCTGGGCAGAGATAAACTTTGTCTCTATCAGGGAGGGAGGAGGAAGGAATGATGGCTGCAGTCGTCTGTTAGATTTACAGAGTCCAGGAACTCTCCAGATTCCTGAGGCTATTGTTTTGCAAGCCTAAGTTTTCATTAACCACATTCTGTCCTATACATACTTTTCACGTTCCCACCTGGAACAAACCTAACACCTCCCAATTTGTTCTTTTTGCTTAAGATTGCTTTTGCTGTACAGGGACTTCTCTGTTTTTATACAAAGCGTAGAATTATTTTTTCTATATTCATGAAAAATGATGTTGATGTTTTAATAGGGATTGCATTGAATCTGTAGATCACTTTGGGTGGTATAGATATTTTAACAATGTTGATTCTGCCAACCCATGAGTATGGTATGGTTTTCCACCTGTTTATATCCTCTGCTATTTCCTTTCTCAGTATTTCATAGTTCTCCCTATAGAGGTCTTTTACTTCCTTTGTCAAATATATTACTAGGTACTTTATCTTCTTTGTTGCTATTTTGAAGAGTATTTAGTCTTTGATTTGGTTCTCAATTTGACTGTTATTGGTGTATAGGAATGTTACTGATTTCTGTACATTGATTTTGTAACCTGAGACTTTGCTGAATGTGTTTATCAATTCTGGTAGTGTTGTGGCAGAATTTTGGGAGTTTTCTAGATATAAGATCATATCAGCAACAAAGAGATATAGTTTGACCTCTTCTTCCCCCATTTGGATGTCCTTGATTTGCTTCTCTTGTCTGACTGCTCTGGCTAGGACTTTGAGGACTATGTTGAATAGAAGTGGTGATAGAGGGCAACCTTGCTCATGGGACTGCAAACTACTACAACCTCTGTGGAAAGCAATATGGAGATACCTCAAGGAGTTACAAATAGAACTTCCATTTGACCCAGCAATCCCATTACTGGGCATCTACCCAAAAGAACAAAAGATATTCTATAAAAAAGACATCTGCGTGCAAATGTTCATAGCAGCACAATTCACAATTGCAAAGATGTGGAAACAACCCAACTGCCCATCATTAGATGAGTGGATTAATAAAATGTGATACATGTATACCATGGAGCTCTACTCAGCCACAAAAAACAGTGATGATCTAGCACCTCTTGTGTTATCCTGGATAGAGCTAGAACCCATTCTACTAAGTGAAATATCCCAAGAATGGAAAAACAAGCACTACATGTGCTCACCATCAAATTGGTTTGAACTGATCAACACTTAAGTGCACATACAGTATTAACATTCATTGGGCGTCAGGCAGATGGGAAGGGGGTGGAGGGTATGGGTTTATAC
>CAUYSK010030881.1:0-25842 GCA_963575035.1 Avahi laniger
ATTATTAAAGCATTCATACTAATAAATGAGAAAATAATTTTAGACTTTGCAATCCTAAATTAGTGGATCTAGACATTGAATATAATAATTGTGACATCACAAAAAGAAAGACCGCTAGATATTAAGTGCCTTCTGTTGAAAGAATAGAACATCACCTACAATTCTGCTAAAAAGATAAAACCTGAGTTGAAAAGGCTCCTGGATCCTGCTGTTCATTTTTAGAAAATACAGAAGGAGAAGAAACGTATTGAACTGTTCCATTAGTATGTAATCAACTAAATTCAGATGGGCCATCTTTACAGATAAAATGGGTTTTGTCTTTAAAAGATATATTGAAATGAAAATAAATGAACGAAGCAAGAATCAATGAATTAAAACAACTTTAAAAGACACAGCAGGTTTTAAAAATGGACAAGACTCAACTCCACTGTGTAAGGATGCACTTGAATGACAGAACTATAAAACAATGCAAAGAAGTGACCACTATAACAGTCGGAATAATAGATACTTCTAGGTAGAGGAAAGGGCTGTGGTTGGCACAGGACACACAAAGAGACTTCAGCAGTGGCTGGCAACATTCTATTTCTTGATTTAGACAGTAATTACAGTAGTGCTTACCTGACATCTCTTAAGCTATTCATGCTTTTTGTGTGTTGTATAGTTTTCTGTTTTTGCATTTTATTTTATAATAAAAAGGATAATATAGTTCTTAAATAGGTAGCATTTGAACTCCTAATACAATGGAGAAAATAAAGGAAAACAAAACATAACCAACAGGATTTAAAAAGTTAAACATCATAGAATTAGTAGAGAGCATGAGCACAGTGAAAGCTTACGTGATTAGCATTAGTACTTTTAGACTCACGATAATTATCCTAGCTCACCACATCACCCAAACGTCACAATTAAACTCACTTTTATTAATATTTTTAAATTCAGGGAAATATTTATTGATTTCGGGGGTGTTTTTACACTCTAATGAGTTATGTCATATTTGAGTGATCTTAGCAGGTTTTTTGTAAATCTTTGTGACATTTTATTGCTTGGTAGATAAATTCAAATGAATCATAGGTATCGTAAATGTGATTTGTTTGGTTGTATTTCTGTTATTTTGTTTCTTACTCTTTTATTTTTATTTTTTGAAGATCTACAATATTTATATTCTTGTCTGTGTATGTAATCTCTCTTCTTATTTTCTTAGTTCTATGTTTAAATGGATTTAATGCTCATCACAAGTTTTATAACAAAGAAACTACTCTCCTTACTGCCTTATTTTTGTTTATCACCTGTTTGTCTGGATTTTTATCAGTGAATTATTTTTATACCAACCAACCGAAAGGAGATTTATCAACAGATGACTAGAAGAAATCTTTAACATATGGTCTCAGAAATGTAAACTATTAAAATTGAATCTAAAGGGAAACAAAACATTGATAATTCAGTAACTATAGAAAAATATGTAATTTTTTCAAATAATTACCTCCAAAAGTATTTGATCCCTAATTGCATTACAAGTGGTATAGGCAAACTTTCAAGAAATAGAAAATCTCCATATTACGTAAATTATGTTAGAGAACATAAAAAAGAAAGAACAATCTGTTTTCGAACAGTGTAAAATTAACAGAAATACCAACAGGCGACAGCAATAGGACATAATAATTTGCCCTCCAAAGACCTTATAATAAGATTTTGACAGTTTGGAATCTTCTGATTTGATGCTACAATTTCTACTAGAATTCAACAGACATCTTTTGTTTGTTTCTGTGCATTTTATAATTTTCCTAAGATAAAACTAGAGTGAAAGTTAATACCAGAGAAACTCATTTTGACTAGTTACAAATCTGGGGTTTGTTTGCCCTTCTATTCTACTTAAGTGCAAATTTAATCCAAAGTTACTTATTACTTGGTTGGTCTCTGACAAAAAGTAACTTGTCTTCCATGCTATGTTTAATATATGTAAAATATCTTTAAATAACTTTTAGAAATTTTTGTTGCTTTTATTTTATTATTTGACAAATTATTAATAATATAAAGTTTGTGAATAAATATTTTGGGTATTCTATCCTTAGTGGCATCAGAAAACTTGATCATTATAAAGCTAAGACTTTCTATTTCTCAATATTCTCTTATATTTAATCGATAGTCTTGGATTTTTTTAAAACTAAAATTTTGTGTGATTCAAATATATCAAGTAATGGTAAATTCTCTATTAATTAGATTATTATTATAGTACTAGAAAGTTAGGTAAGTTAGGTTAAATTAAAAATTTGTAATTAAACATAAATCTGTTTTTTTTCAGAACAAGTTATATTTAATATCTTATATATTCCAGAAAATACATGTTATAACTTCTGTGTCATATGGTTATTAGAAATTAATTCTATTCCTAATCTCTATACTATCTAATTGCGGGAAATTGTTATGTTATTTCAATTATCTCATTAGTATAATCATCATATGATCGCCCCTGTTCTTTATGGATATAGAAAAGTTTGCTTTCATAATGATTTGTGATCATATTTCTAAAGTAAATTGTTTTCTCATGAAACATAAGTAAAAGTTGATATCCTTCAAAAATTCTGCTTGCGAATTTCAGCAGTTGAAAATTGCTTTTCCTATGTTATCTAAACTGTTTCAAAAACCACTTTTATGCTTATCGTTGACATTTCTCTTCTCTACTTTATGTTTAACTTTTTGCTTTTCCCCTATATTCCCTTAAATGTTCTTAAATTGGATTTTTAGAGCAACAATGTCTTTATCCTTTGAAAACTTTAACTTTCATAGCCTCAATGGCCTTTACCAGCTTATTTGACTCCTTTCTTAATTCTCATCACATCAACTGCCAGAGCAATTTTATATTTTCTTACGATCACCTGATTATCTCCTAGAACACTGACTTTCACATCAAATCCAAACTCCTTATCTTCTCTCCTGAGCTTTTCCACAAATGAATACGAAGCCATGTGAGGGTTATATCTTGATTAATTAGTATACATTTTTCAGGCTATGTGTTAATTAGTAATTGCATGTAGCTGTTAGTGACAGAATTCTGACGAAGATATTTCAAAATTTTTAGTGGTTTATCTTTTAATGTAAAATAGAAGGTTATGTATTGCAGTCTTGTGTCAGCTGAACAAAGTCATTAGGGAACCAAGCTGCTGCTACCTTTCTTTCCACCATCTTAAGCATGTGTCTTCTGCTCTCAAAATTATAGGATGGCTGCTGGACTTCCAGCCATCACATCCATTTTTTAGGAAGACAAAAGAGAAAGATAAGGAGTGCAAGAATTCTCCCAGCCAAGTCAGAGATACTCCGGTAACCCTACCGAATGACTTTCTTTTGTATCTCATTAGTCATCCCTTAGGACAACTGAGGCCAGAAAATACAATCTTGCTGGACATATTACTGCTCCAAATAAAATCTGGGTTTTGTTATTGCGTTTAGGTGGGTAGTTTGTGCCCACACGGCAGCTCTATTTCCAGATTAGATTTGTATAAATAAGTCTGATTGCTTCATTTGCAATAGCCAAACTACCTTTTTTCAAATTACTTTTTACTAACCTTAGTTGCACCATGTTTTTCTTAAAATATAAAAAAAAGATCATGTTTGCTTTTATAAACTTATTTAAAGTTTGCTATTTGGATATTTGCTTGTCATTTGAATATATGTTATGCAATTTCTTTTTGGAAAGACAATGAAATATATACATTTCAGCAAATTAGATGTTGGAAGCTTGCTCACCTCAAAAATAATTTTATGAAACTTAAAAATAGCATAAGTTTGCTTGGGATTTTATCTAAAAAAATAAAAACATATTAAACTAATTATATTTTATTGATATTGAACAAACTTTAGGTTATAACTGCAATTATGGACTTATTCAGAGGAAAAACAAAGAATATTTCTGGTCTATTGTTTTTCCTTACATACACTTTTTCCAGTAAAATTGTATGAATGCACATATGATAAATATCTTTCACATAATATTTGACTTTCATAGCAGACATATAAAGAGGAGTGCTTTTGCAACAAGTATTTGAAGATTTTATCAATTTTCTCAAGAGCCTCTTAAGCATATATATAACATTTTTAAAAGTCTAGAAACAATGAAGAGATTTCAAAAAGAGGCATGCATCACAAGCAGACTAACAAATGTTGAGTTTTCCTTGTATTTCCTTCAGATATTTTTAAATGAATTAAACATTACAGAAAAAATCTTTGTAAGTTTGTGCATATTTAATATGTATGGATACATAAAATATATATTATGTCAGCATTCTTTTTAAATCTTTTCATAAATGTTTTATATTGTTTACATAATTTAATAACTTATTTTTAAACTCAACATTATTTTTTAGATCTATCATTATCAATACATAAATTTCATTCATTTATTTTAACACTTAGAGCATTCCATTACCTAAATTTTCCACAATGTATTTATTGGTATGTTGCCAATGTTGAAATAAACATACTTTATATAAGTTTTTCTAAGGTATACATTCAGATCTAGGATTGCTAGTCATAAATATTTACATTTTTTACTTTAATATTGCCAAATTTCTAAGATGGCTGGACCTGTTCATAGTTCTGCTAGCAGCATGAGATAATTCCAATCCCCCCCAGAAAGTCACCAAATCCCAGTGTTATCACCTTTTTAAATGTTTGCAAACCTGATGGGTTTGAAATTATATCCATCTCCTGACTTTAATTTGCATATGCCTGAACACTAATGTTTACCTATTTTTAATGTTTTTATTGGACTTATTTATCTATAGCATTTGCTAACCATTTGCTGTTGTTTTTGCTTTTTCTTATTGCAAAGAAATTGATTAATTTAGGATATAATTATTTGTCTGTGATATGGATAACTAATAATATATCACTGATTGTTATTAATAATTGTCCTTGAATTTTACTATTTTTCAATCTATATTTTACCTTTTTAAAATACATGCATAACATTACATGTAGCATATATGTTAACTCATGAAACATAAAAATATAACCACCACCTATGAATTTACATCGAGAGTATTATCAATGCCTGCATCTTCTTCTCCTATCATTCCATAGCCCATCCTCTTCTTCTAAGCTAACCACTCTCCCATTTACGTGTTTAATATTTTCTTGCTTTCTAAATATTGCTTAATGATGGAGCTTGCTTGCTTTTGTGCCTGATTAGATTATGTACAGTACATAGTCTGAAACTATTTGCAGGAATAATTTAGGGTCCAGGATTATATCATCTTCCAGAGCACAACTTTGCTGCCTTCTGCCCTTCATTTGGAAGTGCTACTAATTCAGAGCCACATTACTTCATTATTGAGTTCCTTGAACAGTCAGATGATGGGAAACCAGACTTCCAGTTCCTCTAAGAACAGGTAAACTAACAGTCGATTATCATATGGAGGGTGTAGCCATTTGGGGGTCCCAACTCAAAGTGAAGGGTGGTCAAGGTAGTGACCAGGGTAAAGTGAGGTACCTAGGGAGCAAAATTTAAGAAAGGCACTTATTTTTAGAGTGGTACGGGGGCAGACAGCAGCCTCAGAAGGCTACTAGGCTTCAGAAATATTAACCCTAAAAGACCTCGAGGGATAGTCTAAGTATGAAAATTTATTATTTTTGAACATAGAGCCAATTTTTCTATCAGTATTTATTGAGTAGCCTACAAATTTAGTAATTTTTAGCACTTTATTGTCATATATCAAGTTCTAAAAAATGTTAAACCATTTTTATGTTATTTTCTTACGTGGGCTTGATTTTTATTTTGATTCCTTTGTCAAAATACTATACTTTATAAAAATATAACACAATTTTATGCTTGGTTTATTTTAAAAATTGACTTCCATATATTCTTGGTCTATACCATTTTCTGTATTTGTAAAATTTCTCTAGAAAGACTGTTGGCATTTTGGTTGGGATTGCAACCCCAATTTTGAGGAAATTGACATCTTTTCAATGCTGAGTTCCCCTATTCATAAATTTGGTGTTTCTCTCCATTATTCAAATCTATTATTTTAATTTTTTCTTACAGTTTTATTGAGTTATAAATAATAATGAACTGGAAATATTAAAAGTATACAAACTGATAAATTTTGACATATGAAATCATCACCACATTCATGATGATGAATATCTTTATCACCACCAAATATATTTCTTCTGCCACTTTGTAAAGCATCCCCTCTTCTAGCCCCATCCACAGGCAAGCTCAGATCTGTTTTCTGATCCTATATATTAGATTTCATTTTCTAGAATTTTACACAAATGAAGTAAGTCAACATGTACACCTTTTTTTGGTCAGGTCTCTTTCATTCAGCATAATGAATGATTCTGAGATTCACCCACGTGAATGAGATAGGTTGTATGGTAAGATTATGTTAAAACTGTAAAAAACTACTGGATGACTTTCCAAAGAGGTTTTAACATTTTATATTCCTACCAGTAGTTTACGAGAGTTATAACTGCTCCACATTCTTGCCAATACATGATATGCTCAGTCTAATTTTATCCATTTTAGTGACTGTATAGTGGTTTTTTATTGTGGCCTTTTAGAACATGTATAGTGGTATCTTGTTGGGATTTTACCTGTATTTCCCTAACGATTAATGATATCAAACATTGTTTTTATTTCAGCATATTATGGGATACAAATGTTTAGGTAACATATATTGCCTTTACCCCGCCTGAGTCAGAGCTTCAAGTGTGTCCATCCCCCAGACGGTGTGCAATGCACCCATTAAGTGTGAATATACCCATCCCCTCCTCTTTCATCCCACCTGCCCGACACCTGATGAATGTTACTACTATATGTGCATGTAAGTGTTGGTCAGTTAAGTCACTTAACATCAGTTTGATGGTGAGTACATATGGTGCTTGTTTTTCCATTCTTGTGATACTTCACCTAGTACAATGGGCTCCAGCTCTATCCAAGATAATACAAGAGGCACTAGATCACCATTGTTTTTTATGGCTGAGTAGAACTCCATGGTATACATATACCACATTTTATTAATTCACTCGTGTACTGATGGGCACTTGGGTTGTTTCCACATCTTTGCAATTGTGAATTGTGCTGCTATAAACGTTCGAGTGCGGATATTTTTATTATAGAATATCTTTTTTTCCTTTGGGTAGAATCCAGTAATGGGATTGCTGGATCAAATGGTAATTCTACTTGTAGCTCTTTGAGGTATCTCCATATTACTTTCCACAGAAGTTGTACTAGTTTGCAGTTCCACCAGCAGTGTATGAGTGTTCCTATCTCTCTGTATCCACACCAACATTTGTTGTTTTGGGACCTTTTGATAAAAGCCATTCTCACTGGAGTTAAGTGATATGTCACTGTGGTTTTGATTTGCATTTCCCTGATGATTAGAGATGTTGAGCATTTTTTCATGTTTATTGGCCGTTAGTCTATCTTCTTTTGAAAAGTTTCTGTTCATGTCCTTTGCCCACTTTTTAATGTGGTTGTTTGATTTTTCTTGCTGATTATCCTGACTTCTATAGAAATTCTATTTATCAGCCCTTTATCGAACGTGTAACATGTGAATATTTTCTCCCTTTCTGTAGTCCGTCTGTTTGCTCTTGTGATAGTTTCCTTGGTTGTGTAGAAGCGTTTTAATTTGATCAGATCTCATTTATTTATTTTTGTTGTTGCTGTGATTGCCTTTGGGGTCTTCTTCATAAATTCTTTCCCTAGGCTGATGTCTATAAGAATTTTTCCAACATTTTCTTCTAGAATTCTTACAGTTTCACGCCTTAGGTTTAAGTCTGTTACCCACTGTGCGTTGATTTTTGTGAGAGGTGAAAGGTGTGGATCCTGATTCAGTCTTCTACATGTGGCTATGCAATTTTCCCAGCACCATTTATTGAATAAGGATTCTTTTCCCCAGCGTACGTTTTTTCTGCTTTGTCAAAGATTAGGGGAGTAAATGAGGATAGTTTTATCTGCTATGTATCTTTTTTGTTAAAGTGTCTGTCAAAATATTTTGCCTTTTTCATTGGGTTGTTTATCTTCCTATTAATTAGTTATAAAATTTCTTATGTATCTAAATACAAGTCCTTTGTTGAATACGTGTTTTGTCAATATTTTCTCCCAGTCTATGACTTCCCTTTTCATTTTCTAAACGATATATCTTTCTCAGAAAGCAAATATTTTGAATTTTGATGAATTCCAATATTTTTTTTTTCCTAGCTCATGCTTTTAGTTTTAAATCTAAGAAATCTCTGCCTATCCTAGGTCCTATGATTTCCCCTGTTTTCTTTTAGAAGGTTTCTAAGTTTGCTCTTATAATTAGGTATACATTTCATTTCGAATTGATCTTTGTCTGTGGTGTGAAGTAATGGTTAAGGTGCATGATATCCAGCTGTTCCAGTACCACTGGTTGAAGAGACCATCTTTTCCCATGTTGAATGTTTTTGGCATCTTTTTCTTTGTTGAAAATCAATTGGTTGTTTAAATTCTCTCAGGCAAATTTTGCAGATTTTAGCATGCAGGGCTGGTATATTTTCTGCCAAAATTATCCCTATTTCATATTTTCATGCTATTGTAAATGGTATTTTATATTTTAATTTCTGATTATTTATATTTAGAATATAGAAACAATTTGTATCTTGAGAGCTCACTAAACTCACTAAACTCACTTATTAGTTCTTATAACGTTTTTCCAGTTCCTTAGGATTTTCTACATAATTGACTATATTATCTGTGAATAATCAGTTTATTTTCTTCTTTTCCAATTCATACATTTTATTTTCTCTTCCTGCATGATTGCACTAACTAGTACTTTCAGAACAATACTAAATAGAAATAGTGACCACTGATATCCTTTCCTTTTTCCTGATCTTAGGAAAAGAGCAATCAATCTTTTATTATTAAATATGATGTTAAAGTTTATTTTGTAGTCATTGGGTTGAATAAGATCCATCTCATTCAAATGGCTCATATTTTTTACTATGTGTACAATAAATTTTGCAAAATTCATTTTCTGCAACTATTGAGATGATCATATATGGTTTTCCTCTTTTAATTTTAATAATGAGAAATACATTGATTTTTAAATATTAAATCAACTTTACACCTTGTGACAAATGTCATTTGGTAATAATATACAATCTTTTCTGTTGGACACTGCAATATACTAATAAACTAAATAGTAAATTCTCGTTAAGAATGTTTGCACCTATTTTCATGAGGAATATTGGTTTCTAGTTTTTTTGTGTGTGTTTTTTTTTTTAATCTTTGTCTGATTTTGGTCTCAGGGGATAAGAGAAGATTGTTCATCCTAGGCTAACTAATTTGCTTCCCTCTTGATCAACTTCATTCTATATGTACAGATATAAATAGCTCATATTCTTTCTCCCATACACACATATACTGCATAGTGTGATCTACTCTTAAATCTTAAATAAGTATTAAATGAATATATAAACAGGAAAAGTAACAACAATAACAGTATAAGCTGTAAGCAACAAGCACTGTATTTAGCACATTATAATAATTTTCTTGTATACTCTTTAGAATAAGTTTATGCATAGGTTCTGCTTGTTGGCATTATATAAATGAGAAAATGTATTCAGAAAGCTTAGGTAACTTTCCATATCTAGTAAACAGCAGGGCAGGAGTTACTTTAGGCTATAAGTTGAAAACACTTTCCTTTTTTTTTTTTTTTGACATCTATGAAATTGTAAAATTACACTCTCATTTTTAGTTTTTTACTAGCAAACAAATAAAAAGAAACTTCTAGATAAATTAGGTAATTTAGAACAGCATGTTCTTAATCTACTGCTTTCTCAATATCATATTTTAAGATTCTAAGATTTCTTATGTAAATTAAAATCATGCAATGCCCTTGAGTTTTCTTATTAAGGAGAATATTTACAGAATGTAAAACATCAGGAAAATGTAAACACGTTGACCTGACTGACAAACTTTTTAATCTGATTGTGTATTGCTGGAGTGAAAATACATGAAAAAAAGAGCACGCAGAAATGGAGCAGAGCAGAGAGACTAAAACAGAGAGAGGCAGACAGAGAGTTAAGCAGAACGGAAGAGAAAAAGACAGCAAATGGCAGCTCTCATCACATTTTTATGCTTTCCATTCCTTTTTCCTTTTTTCAGCTCTGTACCTTTAGTAACTCTAATATATTATACTCTCTTCATTCAAATCACTTTGTAAATTAAATCTCTTCCTCCCTCCTCATACCATTAGGATTAACGTATTATCTGAGAGTACTACCCATGGATAAGGACAATGGGAGAGAGAGAACAAGACAAAGAAAAAAAGAAACCACCTTCACAACTTTAAGATAGGTCCACCTTTTTACCTAATGCTTGCATTTTTCTTTTGATTGGACAGGCACAACATATTTCTAACCAGGACCTCACTTCTGTCAATGCTCTAATGCCTCATAATTTATAAAACAGCTTTTCCCTCAAAAGCTCAATTTGTTTTACAGATATCTCACTGATGCTCACAATATTCCTTCAGGGAACTTAGGAGACAAGAATTATTACGTGTTTTACTGGGGGCAAAAAAAAAGGCTAAAGCAAGACTCCATTATCACTAGTGAGTTAGTGAGTTACAGACAATGAGGAACTTCAAATCTAATGCTGCTACGCTAAGTGCATAGACTCAGGAGAGATGAAAACAAGTGAGTCCTGCTATTCAGGGTTCCACAAGGAAGAAAGGCAGGTAGGTAAGTAGCTCTTAAATTCCTATTTACCCTCTCCACTTGATGTCTAGTAGTCAACTCTAACTCCAATCTAAAACAAAATCTTTGATTTTCTCCTGAAACCACTTCTTCTTTTTCCAGTATTTTCATCTTGGTAATAGGACTACGGTCTACCTGATTGAACAAACATCCAAACTAATCATTCATTATTTTTCCTTTTCTCCCATTTCCCTCATCTGCAATTTCTATTGGCACTGCCTCCAAGACTGATTCCAAACAGATGCATTTTTATTCCTCTCACTGATACCACTCTAGCCCAGATTGCCATCATCCATCCTAACGATCTGGAAATCAGGCAAAATGGGAAACTTTCCAGCAACTACTACTGTAATGTCCTGGTGTTGTTAGGATTAATGGCATTATTATCCTGCTAATGGCTGCCATTCCCTCCCTTCTTCCACGCTTACTCTCTCTGCACAACAATCCACTCTTAGCAAAACTAGAGGAGTAATAGTTTGAAAAATTCACTTGTAATTTTTATCAGCTATATGTATAAATAGTTTAAACAATCAAGTTTAATCTTACCAATTGTATTACAAAAGAAGTCCCCTAGTTCCTAGCCATGTCATGCCCCTTAGAATTATTAATAATTACTTTCATTTAATTCATTTGTTATTTACCTTGATATGAATGTGTGTGTATAAATTGTGCTACATTTATGTAACATACAACTTCTTGATTTTTCATTCTGAGGCATTATCTCTTCACTTTCACCTATGGAAGTTGATTTGGCCCTTCTACCATTTCCATCCAGAAATCACACACTCACTGCCTAAACTTTCAACATATTTTTATTGCAATTTTGGTTATATAAGTTATTTGTATAATTTTGACTGTATAAATGCTACTTATATCTGAGCCATGTATGTTTTATTAAGGGAAATAAATACTCTAGATACTTATAATAAATTTAACCTCTACTCTCTCCCTCCTAAGTGATTCTCCTTTAAATATATCCAAATACATTGCATAGTCTCTCAATTTTACCTTCTTCAAAAAATTCCTTTCAAAGTCTTCTCAACTATTCTGTCTGGACTAGTTTAAACCTGACACACAGGTATCATTCTGGCATCCTCCTTCACCTCATCCTGAAGATTCTTTTTAATATCTGTGCTCTGTTTTATCGATCCTATATTCCCCTTTCTTCATATATTCCTCATTTTTGTAGGGTACATACTCTAATAGCTTTCTAAGTAAATGAGAGGTGAAATTCTTTTTACATTGTGCATATCTGAAAATGTCTTTATCTGTCCTTACTCGTAATTGACAATTTAGCAGAGTATAATTTTCAAGATTCTAGATTGGAAAGAATTTTCACTCAGAATTTTTAAGGCATTGCTTCATCATCTTCTAGTTTCCAGTATTGCTGTTAAAAAGTTTGAAACCATTGTGATTCTGATAATTTTCATGAAATGCTTTCATTAATTATGGAAGATTTTTCTAAAATGTTCTAAAATTTTACAATAATGTCTTGACATAGATCATTTCCATTTATAGTGCTGGTCACTTGGTCAGTCCTTTGAGTCTGCCAATTCAACATTCAGTTCTGAGAAATTTATTTCTTTGACAATTGTTACATCTTCATTTTCTCTTTCTAGAATTTCCATTATTTGGAGGGTGGTTCTGCTAATGTAGCCCTCTGAGTTTGTCCTTTATCTCTTATTTTTTAATCTCTTTATCTTTTTGTTCTGTCCTCTGGGAGATAACCTCAACTTGGTCATCCAATCATTTTAGTTAGCATGCTATTCTAGTGTCACATTTTAATATTACAAGATCTGTTTCATTCATTTTATGTGGTTATATTCTTGGGTTATTGGTGCAGTACCTTCTATTGTCTACCTGAAGATATTAATGATTTCTTAAAATTTTCTACACTTTGCATAGTTTCAGTTTCTAGCAATCCCCATTTTTAACTGTAAGTGCTACAGTGATCTTTATAAAAGCATAAATAATGTTACTGGGTTTTTTTTTTCCTGTTAAGGCCTTCAAATATTATCATATTGCATTTATAATAAAGCCTAGACTTCATATGATCGACAGGAAGGTCCAAAATAATTTGGCCCTTGACTACCATCTTAGTCTGACTACTACTATCTTAGTCTTTTGGAGCCGCTATGACAAAATACAATAGGCTAAATGGCTGTAAACAAACAAACAAACAAAAACTTATTTCTCACAGTTCTGAAGTCTGGGAAGCCAAAGCTCTAAGTTCCAGCAAACTTGGTATTTGGTGAGAGCTCACTTCCTCATATACAGCCATCTTCTCACTATAAGCTCACAAGATGAAAGGAGCAAGGGATCTCTATGGTACCCCTTTTATAAAGGCACTAATCCCATTCATAAGGACTTCATCCTTATGACTTAATCACCTCCCAAAGGCCCCAACTCCAAATCCCCTCACATTGGGGATTAGATTTCAACACATGAATTTCAGGAGGACACAAACATTCAGACTCTAACTATCCAAATTTAACTCTCATTATCACACCTAATAGAAACTCGAATATCTTAAATAAATGATTGAGGCAAGATTCAAATACAAATTTATGTAAACTTGACTTCATGGTTTTTCTATTCAGCACATTATTTCTCTGTAGTGTCAATTTTAAATCAATTTTGTACTCCAAATTGTATTACCTACCACTACAGGTTGGTCTTTCTGAAGTGTGACCCAATCATGTACTCTTGCTGTAAAACCATTCTTATCCTTAAGTTAAAGAAAAGTAAAGTTATCAGTCTGGTTACCAAGGATCTCCCAAATATGACCTCAACCTAACTTTCCAGTCTTGGCCATAAAATTGGTCTCTGGTAGAAATGAGTAGAATAACCTTATCTGCTTATTCACTCAGTGAATAAAAAGAGATTAATTTCCTCCAGTGGAAAGTCTAAGACAGATGTTCTTTCACTGAAAAGGTCATTTTTTAATATTATAAAGCAGAATGTGTGTTCATGCAAAAATTTTAATGTAGAGGAAGGTTTGCTCAAGATAGTTCTAGAATGCCCTTGAATAGTGAAAAGGTGAGAATAAGAAGTGGGAAAGCCATTGGCAATATAGGGGTTGGTTAAAGTTGAGTTTAGAAATTAGAATACAGGAAGAGACAGCAGGGAAGTTAAAATGAAAGCTATAGTGGCAGGTATAACCCAGAGATAAATAGAGCTGAGTATTAATAGCTGTGCTAGAATCTAGTTTTAGTGGCAAGTAGGAAGAAGAAAAATAAATAAAAAGACTAGACACAAGAATGCAGTTTGCCTTTTCATTCTTTTTTCTAGTCCTAAATCGTTTGAATCTATCAAGAAGAATCTCCTTCCCTAGTGCACCACCCTTATTTAAGACACCATTGTGTCTCCTGGGGCTGCTGACATAGTCTCCTAATCGATCTCTACACATCCAATCTTGTCTCCTTCTAAGCCATTCTTTACATAGCCCTGAGAGTGATCTTAAAATCCAAATCTGATTATCTCACTGTTCTGCTTAAATCCTTTAAATACCTCCAGTTTCTCTTGGGATAAAGCCGAAATCGTTAACTTGGGCTAGAAAGCCTTGGATCTTCCAGGCCTGGACTAAGTCTACAGAATTTTTATATACTAATCTTTTCCCTTGTTCTCTAGGCTGCTAATTTCTGTTCATTTTTTCCAACACAGCTTAAGTGTCATTTCCATGGGGAAACTTTCTCTGACTTAAAGATTACATTAAGTTTTCATCATGTTTTCCCAAGGTACTTTATACTTCTCCTTGGCAGGACACATCACTCCTGTAATTTTTATTTATTATTTGTCATCTCCTAGATTGCAAGATACATGAAATAAAACATATTAATATACACTAATAATCATTGTTATTATTATAATAAAAATAGCTATTTCTTGAATGCTTAATATATACCAGGTGCCATGTGCTTTATCAACCTTAATTAATCTATTCTTATTTTAGAGTTGAAGAAAATGAGGCACAGATTGATTACAGGAAGGCTTCAAAGCCATTGAGACGATGAAGAGCACTGACTCTGAAACCAGATTGATGCGCTTAAATTTCAGTTCAGCCACCTGCTATGTAATCCTAGACAAGTGACAGAAAATAACAATACTTACCTCATAGGGTTTTTGGGAGGATTAAATGAGTTAAGACATGTTAAAAATTTTGGATAGCGTAAGGCATGTAGAGCTATGTAAGTTAGCAGTCACTACTATGTGTTAATATAACCACTATACCATGCTACCCCATACAAATATTATTGACCTTTCTAGAAATGAGAAAATAAATGGAATTATTCATTATTGAAAATATTGCATTTTTCTGGGGATGTGGTTCAAATAGATCAGTGTTCTACCTCTGATTTTCCATCACTGATATTTTATACACATTAGTCCCCAGTAGCTTGAGTTGTGCCAACCTGGGAATAAAATGGAAGTACTGTTTCAGATACACATGTTGTAGCCATTAGCTGCAGTGCTAGAGCATGTGTATTACACACAGAGTGGAACCATGAACCATTTTGCAGAAATCTGAGCTCCCCTAAATGAATTGGGCATTTCACAGCATCTGGGTTAATACACTAAACAAAGCAGTCCTCACCAGTGCTAAAGTGAGAGGTAATATAATTTAGTATTTTAGTATCCCATGAGTGTGAGGAATTTCCTTCCTCACATACCCCCCACTTTTCAGATAGTCAGCATTTTAAAAGAATTTTTTAAAGAGCATTTCACAAAATCATATTCCTTACTTTGTTTCTCCAAAATCATTTTCCTTAGAGAAAACTTCCATGCATAATCCTATATCTCAATCTGATAAAACTTAGAATAAAAAGTAATTAATGTCATGGCTGTTTTTGCATTATAAACTAATAATAATATTAGCGTGAACAGATGTGTAGGCAGCTCTACCCTGTTTATATTGGTGAAAATATAATAGCAGAGTTCGGTGTGCCCTTAGGTATGCCCAGAGACCACCAGTTCTGCAATACCTGGTAAGTGGAAAACAATCCTTCTCTGGCACCTAAAAAGAATTTATTATCTGCATTAGTGTCATGCTCACTCAAAATGAAGCTACTTCTAAGGGCCTTTTAGAGCTGCTCTTCAATTTCTTTTTACCCTCCATGCATTATTTTTTCCTCTTTTAAGAAGTGGCCACTTGAGACTTACTTAGGTGAAACTAAGTAGCTATACCTTTATGGCCATTGCCAAGTTAAAGGGAGTTGTAGATTTAAATGAAATAGTGTGGTTCTAGATTAGATTTCATTTATTGATTAACTGATTGAATATGGAAGTGACTAATTCAAAGATACCAGAATTAAGTCTATATATGAGTTTGTAATGACCAACTGTAGGTAAAACAGGTTGGATTCTTTAAAATTCTAAGCCATTAGTAAATAAATAGATCAGGGGAATCTAAGAAAATGGCAATTGTATGCAGTTCCATTTCTCTCCACAATAATTCCAATCTATCTTCCTTGCCTGAGTCAAATAGCTATTGGGTCATAAGAGATGTGTTGGTTCTATGAAGGTCAACCTGGCTTGGAGCCTCTGACATAAAACCCTAAAGCCATGAGCACTGGGAAGAATTGGGCATTAGGAGATCTGTGACTGCCCAGGGAGTAGTAGAGATTGATGTTCTATTAACATGACTTAATATTGCCAGTCCCTGGCCTCCAACATATCAAAATAATGTTGAAAGACTGATTTTGACATACTTTATCCAAGACTTGGTATTAGACTATTTTTGCAGCCCATGAAGCTAGAATAAAGTATAAATACACCTAAAGATCATAAAAAGGGGACCAAAACTGAAGAATTCTCTATTTAGCCAATATATTATCCACCTATCTGGGAAAAAAAGATATTGTGGATTTTCAAAAATCTAAGGAAAACAATCAATTCTAACCAAATAACATGAGTCAAAAACAGAAACCTCACTGCAAATGAAAATGGAGAGGCCAAGGAATAGATAGTAAGCAATGACCCTGATACACATACAACATATGTATATTTATACAGTGTAGGTATACTATATAATATAGTGTGTATATGAAGTGTATATATAGTATATATTTTTGTATATAGTATACATACTTACATATGTATGTATTATGCATTTCTTTTAATGTATGGTGAGATATTGTCTGAGGGTATATAACTTAAGTATTAAATAAGGATACAAAATTTTAAAATGGTTATACTGCAAGGCATCTTATCTGTTTTAGATATTACAAAGTTTTAATTGGACATTAGTCTATTATCTATGGTTCCCCTTATTGAATAAAGGTCTTTTATTTTTATATAATCACGACAAATATTTTTCCCCTCAAATTACACAGCATTTTAAAGGATCCCCTATTAAAATGCAAATGCTCAAGAAATTTTTCCATAGAATATAATTACGCATCATTTACACCCTAGCAAGAAAAGACCTGCTAAGGATCTGTGGTGTGTACTACAGGTCACCAGTGGTGGTGTGCTATATCAAAATCAAGTGTGATTTTTTTTTTCCCCTCAAATTACATTCTACACATACACCATAAATTTTTATATACCTATCCTTGAACCCAAATTAAGAAACATAGCCTAGCGAGCTATTATTACAGAAAAGAGTATACTATTCCTCATGTATGTCAAAGCAGAAAAACAAAAGTTGGCTCTGAAGAGTTCATAAGATAACTTCATTGTGTCCTAAGGGAATTATACATGAAAAAGGTAAATAAATTTTGTTAAAAAAAAAAATAGCATATGAAAATAGAAACTGTATAGGGTAAAGGCTATCAAGATGTTATGGCCGCAGTGGGAGCTGTACGGTCAGTTGAAAAGGACAACTAGAGGAGCCAGTGGCAGAGTGTCAGAGCACGGGAAGAAAACACTGAGAACTAGTCTTGTAATCCATCCTTACACTGATCCTAACAGTCAAATCTTAATAGCAAATGAAGCCCAATAAAGGGTGAAAGAAATTTAACTTTCTGCATTTTTTTAAAGTTGAACTTACGTTCTAGCTGGAAGCCTCATTCCCCCTAGAAGTGTAAAATATTGTCTTTTTAATTAAGGCTGAACTCAAACAGTCCATAGTAAATGCAGTTTGTTTAGGTTTCATTTCCCTTCTCTTTCTCTCCCCAGTGTAGCGTCTCAGTTTTGAGTGTGCTTACGGAGTGTCATGCCTAGAGAAAGAAACCTCCTTGGCTGCAGTGGGAAAGAAAAGTCCTCTTAATTTTTCTGGCATCTCCTTGCCAAATGCCTTTTTCTATGCCTTACTTTCCTGTTCCTTTCCAACTCTCCTCACACCCCTGAATTCAGAGTCTTCCTCTCTTCTGAGGAAGAAGATGGTTCCGCATGATTGTACAGTCTCCAGTCATTCTATCTTACATCTGGACCAAGGATTTAGAATACAGAGCCAAAAATTTGATATCTTTGTCCTGTGGTTATACAGTGATCAGCTTTTCTAAAAGCAAGTGTTGTTTATACGCAACATCTGAAATGGGGAAGGGTCAAGGGACAAAAATGGAATTTGAAAAAAAAATACCCCAAGTAATCCACAGAAAAATTTGCATTATTATCTAGCCACATTCTACCTCCTACCTTCAATATTTGCATCTTGATAAAGAAATTTTAATTTTCACACAGATGCCTCCTCACTGCGGGATCCATCTCCAAAATCCATTGTTTTGGGAAAGCAATTTCTACCCACAAACTCATATATAGCAGTATTAGTATTAGGTCTTCCAGGCTGCCCCAAATCATGTGAATAGGCCGGATGCTGAGTAAAACGCAAATATCCTCCAAGCATGTCATTCCAGGGGATGGTATTACATAAATAGCAATTTGATTTACTGTTTGAAATAGACTTGTATATTCTGTAATGCACTATGTGTCACTACATAAAGCAATGCCCTATGTAATACATACTTGATGCTTTTCATTTTAAAATTCAAATGTATTTTGAAAAAATTGATGAACTTTCACTTACCCTCATAAAACAGTCACAGTGATGACATTTAGAAAATGAAAAAATTAAGGTACGAAAATTAAATGACTTGGCGAGAGAACAGTGTTGAAAGCAAAATTTCAAAACCAGCAACTATTAATACCTTGAGAGCATTTGTATTAATCATTTGGCTATTCTTGGGGTATGAATTGTACAAGCTCCAAAATGTTACATAATTCTCATATTCAATGTAAAGGAAATTAAAGAAGGTGATAATACTTCCTACCTTTTTTGATTTTTTTCTTTTTCAGTGTGTAAAGTGCCTATAGTATAGAAATGTAGGTAACTTGATGAGAATAGATAAGAACATTATAGTTCACAATGCAAACGTTGTAAATTTCCACAATGCTATTATTAATATTTCCCTCATGTTGTCATTTTACTCATTCTACTAGCATTAAACTACTCAACAATATATTCCTTAAAGGCATAGTCTGAAAATGTCATGATTATTTGTTAAAAAAAAACAAAAACCTCTCAATGTTTACAGAACCAGTAACTTGAAACAACAACTTGGTGCCAATTTAATAGAGGTGTGTTTTGGAATAAAGAAGACAAAATCGAGTCAGAGTTGAATTGTAACCATTTACTGAATGGGACTCGATTACCATCTACATGGCCACTTTACTTATTTTATACAGGACTGTGGGCCTGAAACTATCCTAATCAGAATTATAAATATCAAAAACTTGAAAGAATCCCATAAAGGAAATTTCACAATGTCTCAAAGAAAAGTACCCTAGCAAAGCTTAATTGGCCAAACCCATCAACAATTCAACAACTGTTGAAAGTAGATCATCAGACTATTGTTTAGAGAAACCGTATCATCTGATAGCACTCTGAATGCTGAGCTATTAATGTATGAATGACCTTCTGAACTTTCTGAATTCTCTGACTCAGTTCAACTTGCATGCAAGATACTCTGTTCTCTTAAAAACTCTTAAACTTTCAACATTCTCCCTCAGATTATAGCTTCCAAAATTAAAAAAGTAAATAAATAATGACTGAGAATAGTAAAGCTTTCATTGCACAATAACTATACAATTTAAAACCTAGTTGTACTTTGTAAAATTGATTTTTCTGGAAATAAATGAAAATAAAACATCATAACTTTACATAAAAAAAGATAATGAGCAGTCACTTTTCTGATTTAAAATTTATTAAACTAATATAAGTTTATATTTGTGAAAGCTACTAAGTACCATCATTGTAGTGAATACTAAACACTCAAGATATAGTCCCTTCCCTCAATACAAGGTAAAGAAATACAAATGCAAAAAGCTATATAATATGTCAAAATGTAATTTTTGTACAATAGACACAATAATAAAGTATTAATACTATGGTAGGAAAAGTGCAATTAATGCCACAGCGTGGTAAAATTGGAGTTTTGAAGGGTGTGATTTCAACAAGCAAAAGTGGCTAATATGCGTCTGGTCCAAAAAAAACATTCTGAGCAAACACAAAGAATGCAAAATGAAAGATATACTCTGAAACTTTCTGGTAGTCCAGTGGGGATAAAAGGAAATTTATATTTCTGTCTTTTACCTAAATCATAATTAGTTTTCATATGACAGTTAGCCAGTTATGCCAAACTTCAAATTTTAGAAATAATCATGTAAATTGTTTTGAGGAATGCCATGGCAATAAGGCTGCTGGTAATTTCTACCTATTTTTTACTCATTACTTTTCAACTTAATATATTCTTCTTATTTGCTGTCATTTTATGATTTCTTTTTTCTTTCTTTCTTTTTCTTTTAGATAGTCCTCAGATTTAAATCTAAGTGCTCAAACTTTTGCTCATAAATTTCTACTTTTTGTTACCAACTGAAACCAAGCAAGTGGAGCTATAGCATTCACCAGGCACTGCCAACGCACCGCCACCATTCTGAGACACATAGTAACGTATGCCTTATCATAAACCTTGAACTGTCAGAAATCAAATGTTATGAATAATTCTGGAAGTCTGTCATACTCCATTTTCAGCCCAAAATATCCCTGATGATAAAGAATAGTGTATTGCCTGTATTTTAAAAAAATCTCTTTCTAGATGGATAATAGCAAGCTTACAAACCATATTAAAAATTCCACAATGATTCAAGAATCATACAATTAAGAAAAGAATAATATTTTTATAATTTTTATATGTAGAGTAACAGGATGTCAAAAATGGGACTTCTACTGTCTCAATTTTAACTGAGATACCAATAGCCAAGAATAATACCACAGATGCCAAGTACACTACATTCTATAACCAGCAAACTTTTTCTGAAAGGACCAAATAATAAATATTTTAGGCTTTGTAACTCATAAGGTTTCAATCATTCAACTCTTCCATTGTATGGCGAAAACAGCCACAGATAGTATGCAAATGATGTGCTTGGCTGTATTCTAATAAAACTTTATTTATAGACACTGAAATTTGGAAATCATATCATTTTCACACGTCACAAGATATTATTCTTCTTTTGATTTTTTTTTCAATCACTTAAAAATGTAAAAATCATTCTCAATGTACCAGTTATACAAAAACCGGCAGCAAGTTAGATTTGGCCAGCAAACCAATCCCTGTTCTATAGTGAGGTGTCAGACCACCTATGTAGGACATGCTGAGAGATTATAAAATAAAAGTTAACAACATTTGTGCTCTCCCACTTCCAGAATATATGAGTTATAGAGGTTTGACAGGATAAAAATATATATTTTCCTTTGGAAAATAAATCCTGAATTGCTGTGGCATTTTCTTTCTTCTCCCTACCTTAAAGGAAGAAAAAGTTTGGAAAGTTAAAGAGGCTGAGAAAAATAATTTCTTATAAAAGAGTTCTCACTTTACTGTGGTGTCTCCCTATCACTCCCAGCATTGTGGTCAGAAAGAGGTTTTCCTGATACATGGAGACAATGTGTTTGCCCAGAAGTTTGCCTTGAGATGGCGAAGAGAAGCAGAGCTTTACCGGTAGATCGTTGTGCTTCCATCTGTGGCAAAACAGGGATGTCTAAATTTTCAGCTGGGCCAAGAGAGGCACCTGGCCTAAACTCATTTTCAAGAAGACTCTACCCAGAAGATTGTCCAAAGGAGTAAAGAAACTCCAACAACAACAAAAATATCTGTGTTAAAAGTTAAGACGTTGGGCATCTGTGACAGATTTGAAAGCCTTAGAAGACCAGTTATAGTTAGGTTTTAACAGAGAGTGGCAGAAAAGAGTAAATTTGTTTTCTGCTTATATCCTATCAGTTTCATCTTGAGCAAAAAAAGAGAGTAGCAATAGGCAAACTTCTTATAATAAAATCTTTTTTTTTTCATTTATACTTTCCAATGCCTCAGAATTGGCTTAAAAACAGAAAAAATGTTAAATTATGTACCCACTCCTACACCTTAATTGCACTTTGGTTTCGTGTTGACATTACATGTTCCCCATGCCTTTGGTAGTACACACTGGTTATTTCAGATGCAATTTCAATATTCTCTAAGCAAAAGTGATAAAAGACTCTAATGAATTTCTCCAAAACAGTCTATTTTCCAAAGGTTACTGTAATACCAAATATTTATTTTTCTGAAATTTACAGATAGAAATGAATCATTCCTTAGTGTTATTTATTGAATGAAATATGTAGCATTTTTGAGATCTGCTTTTGACAATGTCTTCAAGCTATTACATTTAAGAAAATATGGTTCAGTAGTATTCCCCCATAATATCCTGAATAAAAAGAAAAAGAAATCTGAAGCAAAAAAAGAAAAAGAAAGATAAATTTGACAATGAGTAGCAAATGGCACAATTAAAGTGGCATTCACATTTTCTTATATTTCTAGAAGTTGCATAAATGTAGGCATTCTTAATATATCTAAAAGAGCAAGGGTTTATATCACTTCTCAACTTTCCCTTCAAGGAAAATTAAACTAGATGGACTATCCAAATTTACAAGCAGAATTTATTTTGTCACTGGCTATTCTACATCAAATATAATGTTCATTTTCTATACCTAAAATGGACATAAAATTCATCTTCCAAGCCAGAGCGAAAGGAAGACACTATTAATTGTTACATCAGAGACATGTAAAACTGGTACTGTGCTAGACAAACCGTGCATATAGTCACCTTGCCTGTCATTGACAGGCTATAAGTAAGTTTTCAAAATGTCTTTTAAATAACTCACAATCTGTCAGTCACACACTCATTAATAAGTACCTTCATGATTATGAAAAAGAAACTGTATTCCCTATACACGCATTTCCAAATAATAAAATTGCGGACTTTGGAAGTGTTTTCCTTATATTCCATTTCACCATAAGCGTAATACTTCTCTTTGACAAACATCATGTTTTGCATTGGTTCTCTTGCCCAACTTGCAAACTCTGAGCTCCAAACAAATAGCAAGAACCTCATGATGTGGGTTACTGCTGCTTTTTAATTTCCATAATGCCTGTTGGTAAATATCAAGAAGATGGGAGGGGAAATAGGCACTTTAGGCAGAGGTAGGGGAGCTGTGCTGCTTTCTCAATCTTTTCATTTTACTAGATGACTTGGGATTTGGAAATTAAACATTTCAAAGATTAAAAGGACCTGGGAAGATGATTTAATAATCATTACAATAATTTCCACAACCTACTTCACAGCAAGATGTGAGTTTCATTAAATTTAGCCACAGATGAGTGAGCTGGAAAGACGTGGCTGAGCACCCAGAACAAAGGTGACTTGCTGAAGTCAGAAGCAAACAGAATAAAAGTGCTTTTCATCAGTTCCAAGTGAGCAAAGACACTGAAACAAATTTCTTGCACTGAAATTGTGTCTAATTAGTTAATGGATATGTTAGAGGGCAATGCTGCCAATTTGTTGATATAAATGATTTTTTTCATTTCCTCCCATGTTGAAGGCCTTTCTTTACTACTTGTGAACTTTTTAAATTGCACCCCAGGCTCACAGCCGTTTGAACTCAGCGGGAGATCACCATAAAGGGACTCCTAGAACTGATCTGTGACTCATAAGAGAAATTCGGGATCCTGTAAACTGGGCGACTGGGAGCTCCAGGCCTTTGCAAGCCCATGATCTTGCGTTGCTAATGAGCATTTATCCCTGTACCCACTCAGCGCCAGAGGGCTCCTTACCACTTTTATTTTTTTTTCCTTAGCGCCTCCCTAAATTATAATACTAAATGGGAGAAATGCTTGATGCTTAGTATGACTCAGCATTTCCTTTATATGACCCCATTCGGCAACTTCTGCCATTCCCCACAATGACTGCTCCAACTCTTCATTAATCTTCTCAGGCCCATCTATCAGAAAACATTCTTTTTTATTTATGAAGAAATTGAGGCCCCAACCTTTTCCAATTCTTTCTCCTGCATTGACAAAGGTCATCACGTCTCCGCCCCCTTAAATCTCCTTCTTGCGGGTCCCTTCTATGCTTCAGGATCAGTTGCATCACCTCCGCCCACACTCTCTGAAATTTGCTCTTGGTTATTTCTTCCATATCTCATAACATCATGCTTGATTCTCTGCTATCTCCCTTATCTCCCATCCCACAACCTGCAAACATGTGCAAGCTTCTCCCATCTAAAAAAGATAACACAAAGCAATGTCAACTAGACAAATAAAATATGTCTTGACTCTGTTGACTTTCTAGCCCTCTTTCTCTCTAATAAAACTCTACATTTTCACACCTACTCTTCAAGTCCCTGAAATTGTACTACCTTTACTTCTCTTCTAAAATTTCTCTTGTCCAAGTCTCCTATTTCATTCATTCATTTATTCATTGATCAATATATTCGATATTCTTCTCTTTATCTTTTATGACTTCACAGTATTCTTCAACATCAAGCGCTTTCTTTGGCCTCTGGAAAGGCATTCTCTAGTGATAATTTTTAATCTAACTGACTTAGTTTCCATACAGGTCCCTTTCTTCTTTGCACTCCTTAAACTTTGGAGCTCCTTACAATGCAATACTCAACAGGTACACACTGGGAATGCCTTCTGTTTCCTGCTCTCTTCTGGTAATTCTATACTATATGTCCAAATAGGTCACTTTTTAATGTTTAAATCCATATTTTATGTTGATTTCTGAATGCTTCTACATGAATATAGTATCAGAGATATCTCAAACTCAACATATTATAACTTAACTTATTCTTTTCCTCCCAAACCTGTATTCACTATTTCAAGATTGTCATAACCAGCAACCTAGTCTCTGAAATTAGAGTCCCTGGAATCATCCTCTATAATCTGCTTTAACTCATCATCCTCAAAATGTTTAAGCAGACTTTACCTACTAAATATTTCCCCATTCCTTCCCATCAATCCAGTCCCACTTACTGCTGCCTTAGTTTAGGGCATAATCATCTTTCACTTGGACTGACAAGCTGAGTGTTATCTATAACTCCAACCTCACTCATCCCAGCAGTTTTTCTGATGGAAGGAAGGAAAAGAAAGAGCATCAGATATCTGACCCTTGAAGAGCAGATACCCTTCCTGGTAGCAAACATCGCCTAGTCAGCATCCTGTGTTATACCCAGTCATACCTACCAGGGATCCTTTTCGTTGAGAATGGGAAGGGATGTCTATTTTCTCCCTTCACTACCTTGCTAATAGACAAGATATTGAACACCCTGGATTTTGCTTATCTTCTGTTAGAATTCAGGTAATCTAGCTTCTATTTATTTATTTTTTTTTATTTCAGCATAATATGGGGGTATAGATGTTTAGGTTATGTGTGTTGCCCTTGCCCCCTCTCCCCCCCTAAGTCCGAGTTTCAGATATGTCCATCCTTCAGGTGGTGCGCATTGCACTCTTTGTTTATGCATATACCCGTCCCCTCCTCCCTCCTCCCCCCTCCCCCCTGCCCAACATTCAATAGATGTTATTCTTATATATGCACTTATGTGTTGATCAGTTAATACCAATTTGATGGTGAGTACATGTGGTGCTTGTCTTTCCATTCTTGGGATATCTCCCTTAGTAGAATGTGTTCCAGCGCTTTTCAGGAGTATATAAGAGGTGCTACATCACTATTGTTTCTTAAAGCTGAAAGTACTCCATTCTATTTACTTTTGTTATTCACTTGATGCCGATGCTAGTTTCACCTGTCACGTTTGGGCAAGCCCTAGGCATGACAAACATAACAACATAACATAAAAATATTCCCTGAGCT
>CAUYSK010030887.1:0-35635 GCA_963575035.1 Avahi laniger
AATCGGACAACTAAAAATATATAAAAAAAAGTTAGCCAGGCATGGTGGCGCATGCCTGTCGTCCCAGCTACTCGGGAGGCTGAGGCAAGAGGATCGCTTGAGCCCAGGAGTTTGAGGTTGCTGTGAGCTAGGCTGACGCCAGAGCACTCTAGTCCCGGCAAGAGAGTGAGACTCTGTCTCAAAAAAAAAAAAAATTTCATTACATTAAAGTGATGGAGCCAGGTAATGTTTTCATGTAGAACATTTGTTTTTTCAGGGACAGCTTCTTGATGTAAAACAGGAGATCTTGTACAGTGATATCTCTAGTGAATTGTTTTCCAGAACATGCAACAAAATAATTTTTTTCAGAGCACGTCTTATTAATTTTATCCCTGAAGGAAAGAGACTACAGTGATCATTTAGAAGCAATTTTTAGAGCAAACACATCCCAAAGTAAAAATATTACACAACCGAGTAGAAGCTCGTGAAATTGCCCACTAAGTTAAGGACCTATATGACACTTGGAAAGAAAAGCAGAATGGATTGTTGGCAAAATTCCATTATTGTCATAAAAGTACCTATAAGAGTAATAACTATCATGTACCATGTGAATATTATAAAACGTTTAAAACATATAAAAATATATAATAACAAATACAGCAAACCCTTCTGGACCCATCATCCAATCTGAGAAACAAAACACTACAAGTAGAGTCAAGCAGATGTTCTGATATCCACTTGGGTAATACATCTCGTGGGCAGAATACGAAACAAGTCCTAGTAGATGTGCTATGCACATAGAAGGAAGAAGTGCTGGACGACTTTTTGTTCTGTTCATCACGGAAAAAAGATAATTAGATTTTTTTTCACGGCACAAGGTGGCATGAAAAGGTGTGATGGAATCAGACAGAGGGAGCAGTAGCCATGTGCGCAGCAACAAAGGGTGCTGTTTACATAACAAAAGAATGAAGGATTCAAGGCCAAACGGATAGAGAAAGTCTTCTTTAAAATCTTCCCTTCTTGTTTAGTTTCCTGAGCCGGCTGCCCGCTTCTCTGCCCCAAAGTCAACAGTGCAAAGGAGTGGAAGGGCCGAAAGGCACAGTTCTGGGGGCCCGGCGGAGGAGAGGAAGTGATGACCGGGGAAGGTGGATAAGAATTGCAGAGATGCCCCTGACTGCCCAGACACGACTACTGTACTCGGAGAACTAACGTCCAAACATAACTCCTGATTTGGAAGTCGTGTGGACAGAAATAGTAAAAATTGCGAATACCATCAAAATACGGTCATCGAGTATATTTTGTGTAACTTTTGAGCATGTTATAGAAGAAATGGTCGCTGAAAGTAAGACTCTTCCCTCCCTCCCTAATATTCGCTATTGTGGTTACTACTGCCAAACATGGTGGCTTCAACCAACAAGCATTTTATGGCGCTCACGGATTCTGTGGGTAAGAAATCAGAAAGGCAATGGCAGAAAGGCTTGTTTCTCGGTGTCTGTCGCCTCAGCTGGGCAGATTCGAAGGCTGGGGATGATAACTGGTTGGGGCTGTAATCACCAGAAAGCTCACTCCAGGGTCTGGAGGCTGGTACTGGCTGACAGCTGGGACCTGAGCAGGGACAGGAGAACACCTATATGTGGGTGCTCTGCGGGCTGCCAGGGCTTCCCCACAGCACGATGTTGGGGTGCAAGAGCATATGGAGAGAGCCAGAGAGAAGCTGTATCACCTCTTATAACATAGCCTCCTCTGGCACGACTCTGCCGGAGTCACCAGCCCTCCCAGGGCACGGCCCCACCTCTCTCTTGGTGGGAGGAGTGCCAAAGTCACATTGTGAGAACAGCACTGGATGGCAGACATCGCTGGGGCCAGCTTGGGGAATTACAGTCTGTAACCCTGGCTGCCACGATGGGCCCACTCGTAATTTTTCAAGATGAGGAGTGAGATGAAATCATTTATTCATAACAATGTCCATAAGGGTTATTTGGCGGATTTTACAGAGTTTACTCAAGTAGCATGTCCTGGCAACGTATTTCAGTCCTCATCTATCACTTAAAAGTCAAAGTATCGCTTTGTTTTAGGCTACAGTGATCATCTCTCTCATTTCAAACCTAAAATTATTAAAAAAAAACAAAACCTCAAATATGCAAAAGTAAAGAGAACAGTATAACGAACTCCCAAATTCCTATTAGCCGGCTCCAATAATGATCAACTCAGAGTCAACTTTGTTTACTCTGTACCTCCACCCTTGCTGCAACTCCACCCCATTTTACTTTGAAGAAAATTCCAGACATTAGATCATGAAATATCAACATTTTAAAGTTAAGGATTGGATATCAGAGTTTCTTGGGTCTTAACTGCTGCTCAATCTTGAACAAATGGCTCAGTCACCAGAATTTGACTCTTTCCTAGCACGGGAGGGCTTTTTTTGGCCACTGCAGAAAAAAAAATCATATTAATGAAATTTAGATGTTGCAAAGGAACATGAAGAAATGCATTGCAAAGTTCAACGCGACGGAAGAGAGTTCATTAGAAAAGTACTCACTCTTGTTTCCCAAGTGTAATATTTCATCCTTTTACATTTGAGTACGATATGCTCATTGACTTTGCCTTGACTAAGTATTCTAAGCAGTATTTAGTGAGAAATAACTCCACAATTTGGGCCACGTTCAATATCAGGATCCAGAATGACCTGGGAGACAGCCATACAACACTGGTGGCTGAACCTGAACCTGTAAGTTAGGGTATTGTAAGTTAGTTGGAAATTTTTTTAAATAAATAAGAAAGGAAAGTGGATTGTGAAACATGACCTATAAACTGTTCATCATTATACCACATATGGATACCTTAGTTAAGAATGACAGATATCATTAACAACATTTCAAACTCTTAACGAAACCTCCCCAACTTGATGAATTATAACATTGAAAATTAAACCAAAATATAAACACATCCCAACATGTATGCATGCATGTCTGTATGTGTATGTATGTGTGCATGTATAGGAAAAGGTCTGAGAGGATATGCACCAAACGTTAACACGTTATTTATGTTTCCGTTCTCACTGCACTTGTTACAAGCACGTAGTCTTGCATTACTTTCATTCATTTGCTTCTAAAAGTGAAAGATCAGCTTAAAAATACAATCTCCACTTCCCATATATGTTTTTAAATTATCCTTACCTGTGTATAATGCATGAGAAAATATCTAAAAGGATTCTTACAACCCAATGGACTATATTTCTCAATTTTTCAAGCATAACTTTGATAATAATTTAAGTTATATCCCAACAATTAAACTAAGAAACTTACCTAAGAAATAATAAAACTTAATTTCTCTGTATTGAAATGCAGAGAAATTCTTTTTTTTTTTTTTTTTTTTTGAGACAGTCTCACTTTGTTGCCTGGGCTAGAGTGTTGTGGTGTCAGCCTAGCTCACCACAAAGTCAAACTCCTGGGCTCATGTGATCCTCCTGCCTCAGCATCTTGAGTAGCTGGGACTACCGGCATGTACCACCATGCCGGTTAATTGCTTCTATTTTTAGTAGAGATGGGGTCTCGCTCTTGCTCAGGCTGGTCTCAAACTCCTGACCTCAAGCAATCCTCCTGCTTCAAGCCTCCCAGAGTGCTAGGATTATAGGTGTGAGCCATCACATCCGGCCTAAAATACACATCTTGAGGTGTTAAAATTTTTAAAAATAAGTGCCATAGAAAACTATGCATGCATTTTATTATTAATAGAGAAGAACCATGCTAAAATCATTTCATATTCATAGTCAGAGAGTCTAAACTATGGTACTGCAAAGTTTAAAAAAAAAAAAATAGAATCAGATGACCAAAAGAATTACTGGGAAAACCTCAAATCCATTTCTTCTCTGATTGGACAATTTGTGAAAACAACCATTCCCCAAATGTTTATTACGTCTAACATAGAAGCAAAAAAACCCAAAAAACCCAAATATTTTGAGATGAAATCAGTGGTTTGCCAAAACCAAAACATGTGTACATGCGTGTGCTTTCACCTGCTTGCACATTTATTCACACACATGTCTACTGTCACACTAAAAGGGCATGGGTCAAATACAAAACTAAGACTCTGACCCTAAATGACTACATTTTGCTTTAAAGTGTTACAACCCATTGTGTGAGACGTCAAAACCCACCCAAGGCAGAACATGGTCCTGGAAAACAAGTATCATGCCCCCATCCCCACTCCGACTTTGTTTCCACTTTTTTGTGGAAATCCACACCTCCCCGCTCCCTTAATGCCGCCGGTGTTCCAAGCCAAATGAACTTCGCAGCTGGAAAAGCAGGAGGGATAAACCCTTCTCTCATTCCAAAAGCAGAGAGGAAGAACAACCGGCGCCCACCAGCTCAACGTGGTGCCAAGTTCTCCTCCACACCAGGTACAGGAAGCAGAGGTGGAAAAGCTGGAGACCACTAAATGCTTAGCAACAGGCACCAGGCTTAGAAAGTAAAACGCCACATGCTACTACTGATGTGCTCTGTGATGAAGGGAACCAAGTTGTAAACTGCTGGGAAAAGTTCTGCTGGTGGTAGATTTTAAAACTCATGGCATCTACCACTTTACAAGAAGACTGCAGAGCTATGTTATCTTTCAGCTGGCAAAGTATCTATGGTTTTTCTTCAGGAGAGATCCTTATCACAACAGATAAACCAGACAAAAAGAAACCCATAGGTAAACTCTGCTTAAATATATACCTTAAACAAATACCTTGCATACTGCTTAGTCTTGGCTTTTATTTGTTCTCCTTCTTATAAGAAATGGGTCCATGCTACCACATTCTAGTAGGTTAATTCTCAACTTTTAAAAAAGCAGGCCCCTTTCTCCAAGTTTGAAAAGTAAAATTATCATCACATCTTTATTTTTATTGGAAGAATCAAAAAGACCCTAACTATTCACAAAGTCCTAGAAGTTCAAGTGTTGACTCCATGACTTGCTGACTGCTATTTAACTTCTCAGTCCTGGGCTAGCCTGTCCTAGGCTAACCGCCATTCCCAGGGTCCATTAGATGAGCCCCACCAATCTACACAGGGACCAGTGCAAGGCAATTCTGCACGCAGATCCCAGTGTAACCCCAAATCCAACATATCTAAAATTCTAATTCTTGCCTTTGCCTAGAAACCAGATCTCCTCCTGTCTGCCTTTTCTATTCCAGCCAATCATGGGACGTCTGTTCATTTTACCACCATTTAAAACTCAACATTGTCTTGGAAGTCTTCTCGCTCCTCATTAAATAAGCTGCCCAGAGCTACCGCTGTTCTGTTCACAAGCTTTCTTGCATCCATCCAGTAAATCCATTCCAGTCGAGGCCCTTCGCCTCACAGGTCCCTGGGCCACCACTGCAGGGTGGAGTAGACGTCCTCTCTGGGCATCAGGAGACTGGATTCCAGTCCTGTTCCCCACTATAGTGAGACCGTTGGGTCTGCTTTGGTTTTTCCGATGGCAACAAAAGGCAAATAGAGTACTTGATTGTCTTTAGGTTCCTTCTTTTATTCTAAAACGCTGTGATGAAGCGGTGTCACGTCCCTCCAATCACTACTGTCAAATACATCTTCTGGAAATCGTACTCTCTGCCCTTGCTATTCAAAGTGTGGTTCATAGGCCATCAGCCTCTCCCGGGAGTTTGCCGTGCATGCAGTCTCAGGCACCTCCCCAGACCTCCTGGATCAAAACCTGCATTCTTCCAAAATGCCCAAGGGATGTCTATGCTCGTCTCTGAGAAGCACATCGCTCTGTGTCGTTTCTCTTTCAAAATCTTTTATGGAAACACAATACTGACAGGATAAAGTCCACATTTCTGAAAGAAGGGCCCCTTCGCCAATCCTAAGCCCTCTTGCTAGTGAACAGTTGCTGTGTCCACCGTCCCCTGAGCACACACTGAGTCTAATGTCACTTTTGCTCATGCTACCTTAATGTGCTTCTCCTTCCCGTCCGTCATCCTCTTATCCGTTAGATCCAACTTCAATCCCCACTCCTGTCAAAGCTTCCCTGCCCAGCTGTGCCTTAAATGATGTGGCTGAGTATGGTCAAAACAATCACTATTTGTTAAGTGTACCTATGGGTACCAACTCTTCTACTCACTTATTGGTTTCCTCGACTGGTCTGTAACAGCCCTTGTAACGGGAATTTATTGTACTCTCCCATAACCCATCAAAACCTATTTACTTAGCACTTACTATGTGCCAGGTCTTCATTTCAAGTGCTAAAGATTCAGCTGTGATCAAGACCTAGGTTCCTCCCCTCAAGGATGTTACCGTCTTACAGCTTCGCACAGGCTCTCTGCACAAGAACAGTGCTCCCGGGCACCTATTGGTTTGGTTTGCTTAAATTGGATCACTTTGCCAATGAGTCTGACTCTTTCTTCCATTACTCTGTGTTTGCAGCTTCACTGTCTGGAGCATGTACTTTCATGTTTTAACATTTAATTAACATTGGGTTTCAGAGTTACACCAGGAAGTAAAGGTCACTCAGCAAATATTTAAGATCTATGACTTAGATCCGTAAGAACTTAAAAAAGAATGTTGTAATGTTTAATCACTTTGAGGTAAAAATCAGCAGTGGTTTTCAGTTTCGACATCCATCTCTGCCTTTTCATCTTTTCACGTCTCCTTCCATTCATTTCATTCAAAGATAAAACAGGAGATGTTAATCATTTTTCTGGCTCCCACAAGTTCATGGCCTGGTATAAGAAATTTTTTCTGAGTGGAAGTAAATGGAAAAGTACGCTCATCCCATCATATTAAAGTAGAAAAGTTCCAAGGGAAAAAAACTTTTTTCACAGTGAAGAATTCTATTCCACTAACTGCAACCTTAAAATCTATCCATAATTAATAGATCAGTGAATTTATAGAAAATTTGATAAGAAATAAACCTAAAGTGGCAATTTCCACCTAGCCATTAATGCTCTATAATAAAATAATTGAGTCTTTGGCGGCATTTGTCTTAAGTTCCGCAATTAATTAGTTACCTGTTTATTTAGATCTCCATGTTCCCAAAAATGACTTAAGAAGGCTTACAAAACTGAAGTTCAATGTTACACGATAAAATAAAAAGTTACAGAGCTAATCTACATGATAAAAATTGGGGGGTGGGGGGGACCAAAATTGTAAAGTAAAACTGATCCAGGAATTAGGTTAGTTCATAAAATGTGAGCCATGGGATCTTACACTGGAAATGGACCACATGGTCAGTTACAGGATTGACGTTATCACACTTCAATGTTTTTAGGTATTCACAGGTACACGACTCTGCTAGTGAAAATTTCTCCCCTGGCTACTGGCAGAGAGAATACTATATCATACCGAATGACATCACAAGCTTTCCTCCTGCAGAACTCATTTTGCCCCGTAAGTGCTTTAATGCTGGGCAAAGCTGGACTTAGGTCTGAGATCCCACAGCAAAAACTGAGGGACCTAACAGGGGCCTCCCTGCAGTCCACATTCCCCTACCCATTTCAAGGAGTCAGGGAGAGTCTCCAGGGCAGGGACAGAAATCAACCTGGAGACAGCGGGTGAGCTCCACCATCTTGAAGCGTGCCGTGGTACAATCCATAGGAGTCACAAAAAGTTTGTTGACTTGGCTGAGAATGATTATGAGGGCAGGGAGTTGCCCAGTGCAGAAACTCCCAGCCTTTTGCCCAGGTAGGTCCCCCAACAATGACAGTGCCCCACACACTGGGAGAAACTGGGAGGATTTGAGGTGGAAAAAAATTATATTTTAAAATAATATTTAATGCCTATAAAAAAAATAAAATCAGAGTATTGGTGAAGATATTAAATATTGAGTTGGTATAAAACCTCCAAGTAAAATCATGTTTTCAACAAGAGCCTTGAACTTACTTCCTTGGAAATAATTTGTTTGAAATAACTTTTGTCTATATGCTTGAGAGGATAATAGCCATTCCAGATCAGAACTTTTAGTGATGATCTCTCTATGTTCTTGTTGGTCATTACTAACAAGAAATTTTACTCACACGACTAAGTGATAAAAATTATTTTAACCATTTTTACAACCATTTAATTACGGCAACTTCTATTTCAAGGATCTAACTGCACTTTATTTGATTAACAAGCATAGTGAAATTTCTTATGAAAATGTAACAGATTTCAAATCCAGTTACAATTTTTCAATTAGATATTTCAAAATACTGACAAAGTTCTGACATGCAGCCGTGTGACTGCAGTGTTCATCCTGAAGCTAGCTTGGCCACACTAGACCGGAGGTATCCCACCACCACATGTAACCACTGCACCTTGGATTCTATGTGTCTGAATCTTGAACCAAACTCTTCCAAGAGCTCCAAGGCCCCTTGATCGTGATGGCCAAGTTGGCTGCTGAAGTGCATGTCACCCACTGTGCTTGCTGCCCAAGGGAATCAGACAACACTCTGCCTGGGACCACACCCCAATAAGCCCTATCAGCGGTCCTCAAACTTAGTACACTATAGTCCCCTGGAGGGCTTCTGAGACCCAGATTGCTGGATCCCAACCCCAGAGTTTCAGATTCAGTAGGTCTAGGGTGGGCTCTGCTAATGTGCATTTTTGCCAAGTTCTCAGGATGCTGATGCTGCTGACTGGGGAGCCACACTTTGAGAACTACCGGCCCAGAGAAGGCTGCTCAGAGCTGCCTCCAGTTGGACTCAGGGGTCTACAAGTAAAAGGGTCCATATATTTGGAGTCACACCTGAAGCTGGGCTTGGTCTGCAGTGTTCTAAAAGGAATAATCAAGACTAATGATTTTAAAGTTAAAAGAGCAAAGATGGACTCCACATCATTTTTTTCAAAAGGATGAGGGGAAAGGGCAAGTAGAGCCAAGTGTCCGACAATAGAATAAATTGTTGACCACATGTGGAAACTGAATCAGTAAAGATTGGAGCTTGACTAGAGGAGCATCTGTTGCCTGGGGTGGGGCCTTTTTCAGAACCTGGTCAGACCTCTGAGTGATGACTGCAATCCCACTGCTTGGCCAGCATGTACTCACTGGAAATTCAATAAGTTTTGCAGTATAATCTAGACTTTACATTATATTTTACGGGAAAATGAACTAACTCAATAACTCAAAACATTCTGGAACAGATAACCTTCAGAAGTTGGTGACAGCCTATAACTGAACAAACTGATGTATTCATTTATTCGACCAATATTTCCCTTCCTCTTTGTCCACAGTTGACATGCTGGGTACTGAGAGTATAAAGAATAGCCAATGATCTTCAGGAGCTCAAGGTCAAGTAAGATAAACAGATAACTGAGAATATAAAAAACCAAAGCCTTCTATGTTATCATATAAATAACATCTGAACTAATCAGTATGCAGATTGGGTGTCTGAAAATGGGTTTTACAAAATTGTGTAGCCTGATCAAACTGACGATGCCAAATTTTAATGACTTCTCTAATCAGTTCACGTTTTCTCATGAAATGTCACTGTTATTGTTGTCTTTGCTGTTGTAAAATCAAAGTGCTATCACGACATTTAACCACCCTTCTCTCTCATTTTCTGATTCATATTTGCAAACCATCTTTAAAATCGCGTAACAATCTTCAAAAAGCTTCAGAATCAATGGCAATCCAGCACATTCTGAAATCACCCACAAACCTACTTTTAAAATAAATGAACTTTTTAATTAGTAGTGTTGCCTAATGATGTAAAACATGGAAAAAAATGGATAGATGTCATACTATTTGAGAAAGAAAAATATAAAATGAAAATTGGCATTTCAAGTTGTGAGACATGCCAAACTTTAGCCCAGGGCAAACTTTTTCCTCTTCCATTATAAATGCTTGCAAAATCAGATTTAAAACAGAAACACAGGCAGACAAAGATCCAATGTAATATACATAAATGATATGTTTCTGTTCTTGTGTGGTGATTTTCCTCCCTTCTGAGCATTAATCTTTGAATGACTTACTCTATAAATTATGGAACTTAGTTCAAAAGCAAATGAAATTTAAAATACCCATTTATTGAATGGCAAAAGTGCCATGTTGAAATTACCATGATTTATCTATTTCTCTAACAGTTACTGTAGCAAACTTACTTCATTGCTCAAAATTATTACCTGGTTGCATAGTTTACTCTGGTTTAAACATAAATTTATCCTACTGTTCAGAACAGCAGCTGTTTGTCAGGATCTTGTTCATTCATCCCCAACCATGAGGCCCAACTTTATCTTTCTACAGCTCTAAAGTGGCACACTGGGGTACATATACATAGCACTCATTTTTCGGAAACCAATTAAATTCATGTGCACCACTGATTATTAAAATGAGGGAAGGGGTGAGTGAGGCAAAGTAGCATTTAACCAGAACAGAGTTCACCCACCCCATGCTCACAAGCCTACTACCTGGTATGGTTCTGGTAGCTCAGGCAGAAAGTGTTGGCATTATAAAGGCAACCCTGTCTGTAAAACTAACGTATTTCTTGGGCATTAATGCTTGTGGGCGCTGCTATCATAGCAACTAAATCCTTGCTGTTGGCCTAGGGAGAGATTCTGATTTAAATTCCAACTTTTTCTCCCTACCAAGAGAAGGACTCCCTCATTTCCCTGCTCATGACTTACTTGGTGTAGCAGCTGGGGAAAAATGCATATTCTCCACCTGAAGGAAAATTTGCAACATACCAAAGAATGGATTGAATGGCTGAATATATAAAGAGTGCTGATAGATAAATAAGAAAAACATTACTTTAGATGGAAAAATGGGCAAATGACTTTAAGAGATGAACCACAGAAATAAAGATAAAAAAATATGTGTGTTCTTATAAGTAATTAGAGAAATACAATTTTAAAAGGACAATGAGACTACTTTTCGCCAAATTGGTGCTGTTTTGTTTTTTCTCCAATAATATTAAATACTGGGAAATATAAAAAAGAAAAGGGGAACGCACTGGCTGCTGGCAGGAGTGCAAACCATAGAATATTTCCAGGTGGTAACTTAACAGTGTTTCAAGAGTATTTAAAATGTCCCTCCCTTTCAACCTGCTATGCTCGTATCTAATAATTGGTCTTAAGGAGATAATAAGCTATTAAGATAAATATGTACACTTAAAGATATTCATGGTGACATTTTTATAACAAAAAATTAAAAATTGCCTGAATAGTTCAAATTGGGGAACACAAATAAACTATGACATATTCACAAGACAAAAGGGTAGGTAATGATTTAAAATAACAACATTGAACAACATTTAATAAGGGGAAAGTATTCCTTATTGAAGGTTAAGGAATATAAGCAAGAACACTATATATAGTTTGACCTCATTTTGTATTTTGGTGTGTGGCATACATGTATAAACAGTGGAGTGTAAACTCCATGGGGCAGAACATTCTGTATGTTTTGTTCACTGATGTATCCCCAGAACCCAGCAGAGTGTCTGGCATTTAATAGTTACTCAATATGTGTTGAACAGATATATATGTCAGACAAATGCCTGTGATTATATTTGAGTTGGAAGTATAGGTAAAGGGGCTTAAGCATAATCATTATTTTCTTTTTTAGGTTTTTCTGAATTTTGTGATTATTCTACAATGTGTATATGCTGCTTTTACGATCAGAAAGCAAAACAAAAATGTTTCTACTTAAAATCTATTTTTTTTAATGTTATTCCCTCTATAGACCCAGAGTCAGATTTGGTTCAAATTTACATATGCACATACACACACTACCAAGATTCCATACCATATCTGGGACATAGAAGATCCATCACATAGAAAATTTATGTTAATTTTCTTAATCCCATATGATGATGAATTTCTTCTCTACACATAGATCTTTGCAGAGCACTTGCAATTTAAAGATACATTATTCAATACATACTAACTCTTTATTTTTTAATTGTACTGTATTATTAAGGATTCTGAAACATCAATAATTTAGTATTTTCCTCACAGAAATTTTGCTTTACTTTTTCTTTTTCTTAAAATGCCTTATTAAATTCACCTTTCCTGTAGCACGGAAAGGAAGAATTGAAGTATTTTCTTCTTGTCTCTTAACTGGCCTCAATTGCCTAAATATCACCAGGGTGTTAATTAGAAAACAGTTATTTCATAGAAGATTATGCATATTATATGCATAGAAAATTTGCATGTATGTAAACATTAGGGCAATTTTCCCCCAGCAGATAACATTTTTTCTTGGGAAAAGCAAACAAACAAAAACCTCAAAAGAGTACAAACAAGAAATCTATTAGGACCTGATTTCCAATGGCAGGAAAGAGATGGATGGATCCTTCCTAGCACCCGTAGCAGGGCAGATAAAAGCAGTGGGTCAAACACAATGACTGATGTGGCCGGGGAAACAGGCTAGGAGGACAGACTGTGTCCCCAAATACTACACATCTAACAAGGCTGACATGAACCTAGAGATAGGATTGTTATTTACAGAACCATGACAAAGTGGAGTCTTACAAAGGTACAATTAGATCTGTTTAAAAGAAACAAAAAGACATAACCCCTATAATGATAGGGTATCACTTCCACTCCACCCACATTTTCCCTGTCAAGCCCTAAAACAATGTATGCAAATTCAAAACACTAACCCTTGAATTTTCATCCATTCTATAACATGCACCATAAAGACAATCCAGGGAGAGTGCTCACCTTCGCCACAAAACCCCACGCAAGAATGAGAAATCATTAGCGCCCTAGTACAAATTTTAAATGTTATCCCTATTTATTTTGAAAGCTGCCGTGAAGACTTTTTTTTGAAGATTCCAAATTTTAATTCACCAGATGAACACCCTCAACAACTATTGAAAATGCTTATTATATGAAAGAAAAAATGATCTTTGGAAATGAAGAGGATTCATTCTTTGCCATAAATTAACAATTTACAGCAACAAGTAAACCCCTCAAATTTCACCAAAAATGTCACAAAGCTGGGATAAGCAATGAGAATGGCTGAAGGGGAAAGAGATGAGAGGAACTAATTACCAGGCAAGAGTTGCAGTTGGGGAAAGGACTGGTTGCACCAAAACTAAATAGGACTTTAAAAGTTGTGATGGGGGCGGGGAGGGGAAGAAAAGAGAAAGAAAAAAGCTACGTCTTGGGGTTCGGAGGTTAATGTGTATTTTCAACAGAACTTTAGGAGAGTTAAGAATGCTACCTCCTCCTGGGCCTTCTCTTATCCTCTGAGACTGGGGCAGGGGCCTTCACCCTAACACTTAACCACACTATTCTGCCTGCACAGGCTTAAGTGTACCCCCGCAGATGATGTAGGCTGCTCACCTTTAATGTCTCAAGATCTAGCAAAGCACTTCATACAGATTAAGTATCTAATAAATATTGGTTAAATGAAGAAATTAATGCAAGGCAGTAGAGAACAAGAGTTTGGAAGCGGAGACACCATGGCATCTAAAGCTTAGTGCCGTATACATAGTAGGGAATTAATAAACATTTATAAATTGCATTTCAATTTCTACTGTTTTTAGTCCCTGGGTATTAGCACTGTATAATTTGATCCACAAAGCATGAGAAAGACAGTATGCTGAAGAGTAAAGCAAAAGAATGACAGAAACATGTTCAAGAAAGGACAGAAACCGTGCTAAGTGCTATATATATCTTCTACCACTTGTGCCAAGGGTTTTGTTGGAGATCACATAGACTGCCATTTGTCCTTGTTTATCCTGAGTAGGCAACCAGGGGGGTAGCTGAAGGGTGTGATCTGGGAAGACATAAAAGCAAACAATTATTCTCTTTAAAATTTCCTCTTAATTATATTCAAATGGTATACACTCTATAAATTGAATTGATGGACGGATTCGGTTATGTATACCAACGTATCATAGAAAGTACTACAGAAAGAACAGTGACAAAATCTTTTGTGGCTACCTGGTCCATTTACCTCATAAACCTCAAGTATTTACTGGGTGTCCACTAAGACCCCAAGGCTTGTTCTCAGACTGCACCCCACTTCTCCACCTTCTGGCAATCATTAAATCTCCAGCTATAAATTGAGTACATCTGTGAGGGCCACTCCTGGGGTCTCAGGTGCTTCTGTGGTACCTTCCCTGTCATCATTATCAGCAGGAACATCCTCACCGCCATGACTGTCATCCTCATCATCTTCGCTTCACTCCCGCCATTGCCAACATTTATCACGTGCTTACGTGGTGCGACACGCCACGCTAGGCACTTCACTACTTGTTCTCATTTAATCTTCTCAAAAGCATTATAAGGGCCCAGGCTCCGTGGCTCACGCCTGTCAGCCTAGCACTTTGTGAAGCTGAGGCAGGAGGATCGCTTGAGCCCAGGAGTTTGAGGTTGCTATGAGTTATGATCATACCACTGCACTCTAGCCCGGGCAACAGAGAGAGACCCTGTCTCAAAAAAAGAAAAAAAAAAAAACAAACTTATAAGGCAGAAATTTTTACTATTTCCATTTTTACCAACAAGGAAACAGGCAAGGAGAGATTAAGCAACTTGCCTGAGACCACATACCTGAAGGCGGTGGAGTCTATTCAGTCTGTGTGATTTGATTCTGGGGTACAGACTATTAATTGCTATGCTAACATCTACTGGCCCTTGCGGTCAGTGTTCCACAGCTGAAACAGGCTTCCTTCGGCTTCCTGAGTCTCTGTCGTCCTCCCCCCCATCTAGGTTGTACCCAACTGTTCTGTTTTGTGCCTTCCAAGGCCTTATTCTGACAATTGCGCAATAAACCTCACCTTCTCCCAGGACAGGGGTTCTGCTCCATTCGTGTTCAGCCTAGTGACTAAGTCCCTTCCACCTGCTCACAGGCCCAGCAATGGACAGACATCCAAATGTGGGCTGCTCTCAGTTTCCCAGTGCCCTGTGTTGAGGACCCCCATCACCTGGTGCTTGCCCAAACTTCAACTTCCTGCTGGAGGACAGGCCTCTCAAATAAATCCCCACAACGAAGCTTCCCCTAAAAGGGGATCTCTCTCCAAGTGCTGGTCTCTCCTGCAGGTTTATGTTCCTGCTATCAATAACTGGCCTTCTCTGGCAAAAACCAGAAGCTGCTGGGGATGGTAACGGATCTCAGTGAATCACTACGAGGATCTTGGGTGATCTGTTTCAACTGCAATCCAATGAAGGTGCATTCTCTCTTGAGGCAACACAACCCCAAGACACAAAGACACTGTTCTGAGCTGGTGGTGTGTGTGCAGGAGCTCTCTCTTCCTGCAAGCCTCTGAGGGGCCTGCCACCTGTCAGATATCATGCAGTTAATTAGATAACACTTGTGAAGGGTTTTGCGACAGGCAGCACACATGTCGTCCGGGATCTCACACGTGGCGTGCCACATTGCAAAACTCAAGAGCTATTTTTAAAATCTATCTACCAGATGAGCAAAAGCTAAGAGTGTTTCCTTGTGCAGACTGCTTTAAACCCATTACTCTTCCATTGAGAATATTTCAAAAGGCGCATGCAACTGATGGGGATTATTGAATAGGATACAAAGGACACATACACACACACAAACACACACACACGAAACTAGTTACAATCCATGCCAAGCTTTCAGGGAAACCTCAAAGAGTTTGCTTTGTTTCATCTATTCTTTTGAAACAAGTAATTCAAGGGGGGAAGGAGGGAACAAATTGCTTCTTGTCTGTCCAGATGTCATGTCCGCATAGGTGAGTGAGTCATGACACTGCTGTGCCATCTGAGGACACACTGAAGAGGCGTCTGGGATGCCCGTAACCTGTGAAGACAAAGGCCAGCTTCTCCGAAGCCCTGGCTAGACTGGCTTGGGCAGGAAAGCCAAGTGCCTTGATGGGTGTAGGTTTTTAAGTGTGGGATCACCTTTACCTTCCCACACTATAATTACACAAAGTTTTTCTGGCTTAGGGAAAAATAAAAGGGTTATTTTTAATTAATGAGAACAGGTCCCTAATTCCCACTTTAAAAGAGCTTCCTTTTGCCAAAGGGAATCCTATGAATGAGTGGGTAGGTTTAATGGATTGCCTTTGGCTAAGAGGTTTGAGAGTAGTTCCCCCAAAGAGCAGAGCCAATAAAGGCCGCCTACTTTCCACGTGGGCTTTCCTTTCTGTAACACACCACATCATGGTGGCTCTGCGGCGACCTTTGTCCTGCAGGCTCTTCGGTGATCGCCATCAATTTTTAAATTCTTGAAGTTTGCAGAGGCAGGTGCTAGCATGTTCTCAAACCCATTTGTATCTATCTTTCATATACCTATGCTCAGACAGCACTGCCGATCATATCTGAATAGTCAAACCTGAATAGTGATCCTCCTTTGATTTAAACTGTTCTCATTTTTAAAGAAAGTAATCCTGTAGGATTATTTCCAACAAAACCAATGCTTCTTTAAGTATCGTTTATAACCTCCAGACATGTGACTAACATGGGGCCCTTTAGAAAAAATCCTGTGCCAAGCAAATGTCAGAAAAGTGAAATTCTTCCCTCGTGCCCACCGCTCAATAGGAAGGAAAGGAATTAGCACAAACGCAGGGAAGTCAGTTCCCAGTAGTCTTTGTCCTAATCAGAATTTCCTGAGCGTACAAATGATGATCACTAAATAATGCCCACAGGTACATTGTTCAGCTGGTGTGCACACACCCATAGCACTCATTAATTTCCTCTCTCAAATTAGAAATATTCAATGCAAAATTCCAAATTCATTTGTCAATGGAAGCCCTACCCATTTGTCATCATCGAATCAAGAAAATACCGTGCTCTCTGTGAAGTCGATGGTGTTGGCTCACAGTGACTAAGTACAGCCAGGCATCAGCCTTGGTGCTTTACAAATATTCCCTCCTGAGAAGTGTATTAACGCTTCCTGGGATCAGAAGAATAGAAGCCCCACAAGAGCAAACGCCTCACCCACCTTCCTCCCTGCCGCAGCCCCGGGACCTAGAACAGGGCCTGGCACGCCACGGGTGCTCGGTGAGTGTGGTGGATAAATTTCAAAAAATTATTTCACTTAGTTCTTACTGCAGCCTCCACAGGTAGGTATTATGTTTATGTCTGTTTTATAGAAGAAGAAACTGAGGCTCAGAGAGATTTAAGTAACCTGCTCACAGTGACATGTCCAGTAAGTGGCAATGCCAGGATTTCTGCCCCAGGCTGCCTACTTCCTGAGATCACTATGAACCACTCCACTAGATACCCAAGAGACTCTTACACTCAATTCTCTGCTAAAGCCACTTGCGTCCAACAAAATAATCATACACATACAGGAATACTCTAGAAATTCTTCCCAACATCCACTTTCTGACTGTGCCTTATGACCTAATATTCAGCATGCCTGGGTTCTCCGACCTACTTATTTTGATGCTTGGTTTATTTCCTTACATAATTAGCCATCTCTCTTTTTAGTAAATATTATACTAAAAAAGGAGACAAACAAATCTTGTGGGTTGACTTGTGTCTGCTGTAAATATTAATGACGTGCTCCTGGCAAAGGAGGATCCCAGAAGCCACCCACGCTTTAGTGCTTTCCATCCTCCAGGGAGGGACAAGCACACTTCTTCAACTGTTTTTGTTCAAACTTCGTACAAAGGAAGAGCAATTCACCGTATACTTATTCTTTCTCATTGTTTTAAATCCTTCATCATCCCTCTTTTCTTCTCTTCCCTTTGGTGTGTTCACACAAATACACTGAACCCTCCCCATAGAAAGGGAGTGAGGGGAAGGAGCGGGAAGGGAGGAAGGCAGGCTGGTTAATTCTCTACTCTTTCATTGCATCCACTCCTTTAAAGCCAAAGTTCAAACTTCTTGCATGAATTTTCTACACCCACTGCCTCCATTCGCCTCGCTTTGATCATTCAAGGCATCGAGTTAGGTGCTAAGAGCACAGTGAGGCATGAGCCTCAGGCCTCTCCCTCCAGCTGCTGCTCGGAAGCCACCATTCCCAACTCCCCTGTCCCACAAGAATGTCCTGACAGCACCTCAAGGACACATTATAAAGTGAGCTCCTCATCTTCCTGCACACCCAGCCCCTCCTCCTCGGTCTCACATGTCAACGGCCACACTGCCCTCCCAGAGTCTTATCCTGATCCCTTCCAGAGAGTCCATCAAGACCTAAATTCCTCCAACAGGTTTTTTCTGTTCACCTCCTCATTTCCACGTCTGCACCCAGCATCTTCGCTCAGGCTTTGTCGTGGACTGTAGCAACAGCCTTCTAGCTGCTCTTCCTCCTCCAAATAACTGAAGGCACCATTGCTGAATTAAGAGTTCCCATGAGCATAATCCCTCTGTCATTCTCCCCAGCAAAAACTTTCCAGTGTCCCCTCTTAACAACAGAACAATGTCAAACTATTTTAAAGTGGCATTCAACGGCCAGGCACAGTGGCTCGCACCTGTAATCCTAGCACTCTGGAAGGCTGAGGTGGGAGATTCACTTGAGCTCAGGAGTTCGAGACCAGCCTGAGCAAGAGCAAGACCAACCCCACCCCCAACCGTCTCTACTAAAATAATAAAAATTAGTGGGTGTGGTGGCGCATGCCTGTAGTCCCAGCTACTCAGGAGGCTGAGGCAAGAGGATCCCTTGAGCCCAGTAGTTTGAGGCTGCTGTGAGCTAGGCTGATGCTGGGGCACTCTAGCCAAGGTGACAGAGTGAGACTCTGTCTCAAAAAATAAATAAATAAACTAGCATTCAAGACTTTCATAATATGGATGCTTCCTATTCTGCAAGTTACTTAGTCTCCCTAATTTAACTGAAACTGAACTCCATTAATCTCCCTTGAAGCCCCTGAACATGACTCAAACTAACTAAATGCTAAAGCAGCTCAAACTACTATGGGAATAGTAAAGAACTGTGCACTTGGTAAGAACTCAATGTATACACCAAGTTCAAAGTTTCCAAAATGGTAAATATTTCCCTATAGAGTCCCATCATTAAAATCTTAGCAATGTTCTGATACACTGAGTTGATTTCTTTAAGAAATGCCACTTTTCTTTTTTTCTTTTTTTTTGCAACAGTAATGATTTTCCCATGAGCCTTTCCCTATATTCTTTATGATGTGGTATTATAGCTTTTGGGAACACAATGCAAACTGAAGTCACTATGGTACAAATTCTAAGTTTAAAAACCAAACACTAAATACTTTATCATTTCATTTACATCATTTTTAAAACTTGTTTTTTCTTTCACTCATGGATGCTTTGGGTGTAACTATAATGTATTAAATAACTCTTCTCTCAAAATGCCAGCACTCATATAGATACCTGCTATTATTGCCAGGAGAGAAAAAGGTACAAATTGGGTGCTAAATAATTTTTTTTTTTTTTTTTTGAGACAGGGTCTCACTCTAGCCAAGCTGGAATACAGTGGCACGATCATCGCTCACTGCAACCTCAAACTCCTGGGCGATCCTCTTGGCTCAGCATCCCCCAGTTAGCTAGGACTACAGGCATATGCCACCATGACTGGCTAATGACGAGGTCTCACTATGTTGCCCAGGCTGGTCTAAAACTCCTGATCTCAAGTGATCCTCCTGCCTCAGCCTCGCAAAGTGCTAAGATGATGGGCATGAGCCACCATGCCTGGCCCTAAATTGTTTAATAAAGGAAGCATAAGTTCCTCAATCCTTACATCAAAATCTGGCCAAAAATGATCCCTCTTACCTGCAAAAAAAGTAACGATCCTAAACATCATGAAATTTGGTAAGTTAGACATATATATGCTTCTTTAATATCTCACCTACCAGTTATAATGTGTCAGAAGTATCAACACTCAGTCCTGCTCCAGGCCATGAAAAAGTTATGTAACAACCTGAATTATATCAAAATGAAGATTAGGTATTTGAAAAACCAGCGAAAAACCTATCCAGAGTGAAGTCTGCATAAAGACTTTGGCAAATATTCCCATTATGTTCTTTGGGAATAAATTTTCAAACAACTGAGAATTTTAGGGGGATTTCATGCTTCATGTTAATTTATCAGATTTTATAAAGAAAATAACTAAAAGGCCACATGGCAGGGGTCTTTTTTTTTTACTCCACACAGCTTTAGATACAGCCTTGAGCATGGTGAGAACTCAATACACGTTGACTGAATGTAATTGCATAATGCCGAATTCCATAAATCTTATCTCCTACAATTTGATGTGTGTTTGTTTAAGGGGTTAATTTTTTTATATTGCATTTCTCTTGGTCCCTGGAGGTACCTAGTAAGTGCTAGATCAATATTTACTGACTGACTGAATCACAGAATTACATATTTAACTAGAATTCATGAAACTGCTTAAATAAAAATACAGACCTGGAAGGCCTTTTTATGTCTGTATCATAGACGCGTGGGCAAAGCTTTTATATTACACTACTGGGTAGCTTGTCGGTACAGTACGTCAGTTCACGGTGAGACCCTCCTTATAACTAACCCACCTTAGACACAACACTTATCGCTAATGCAATGCGGTTGTTTATTACCTTATAAAGTTTCCATTTACTTTGGCATGTCATTTTGAGTGTGACTTATAAGTAAGGTTGTCCTATAGAGAAAATGTAATGCAGATGATTATGGCTCATTGGTTTACAGGGAGGTATGGCTCTTGTCTCAAGAGGGCCAATTCGGAGAACTTTAAGAACTTTCTGGGATAAGAAACATCTGTTCTAGATGACTAATAATCTCTTTTCTGATTTGGATATAAAACCATTAAATGTATCACCATGAAGCACTGCTTTCCGCAAACACTGCCTTTTTCTTATAACAACACACATCCACCTCAACCTTCCAACAGTTTCTTGTGGTCAATGTTCATCAGGCTGCGTAGCAAACGCTCTCTACACTTGCTGTTCCTCTAACACAGGTGCGTTCACAACCTCTCAGTGACACACACCAGGAGGTTTTCCACCAGCAACATCTCGATGTAAGACATATACGATTCCTGTCACACTGAGAGCGTGTTCCATTATCGTCTGTGGCGAAAGTGACTCCGGAAGTGACTGGACTTGGTCATTTGATATATGCTTCGTGACTGCCTCCAGCAGTTCAACTTTACTTAAAACAAGAGGAAAATGTCCTTCTGTTGTCTGGCTTTAAATACGGAACGTCGTTTTTAAGAACAATCTTGAAGTTATTTAGGTGCAAAATTTCTTATATAGCCCCAAGGTGGAACTGGTATACAACAGTCTCCCCTCTCTGACTTCAGTAATATCGATAGCAGATTTCATAGCGTTTCAAACATTTTAAAGAAAACAAAACTGGGCCGGGCGTGCTGGCTCATGCTTGTAATACTAGCCCTCTGGGAGGCTGAGGTAGGAGGCTCGCTTGAGATCAGGAGTTTGAGACCAACCTGAGCAAGAGTGAGACCCCATCTCTACTAAAAATAGAAAAAGTTAGCCGGCCAACTAAAAATGGAAACAAAAAATTACCCGAACGTGATGGCGAGCGCCTGTAGTCCCAGCTACTTGGGAGGCTGAGGCAGGAGGATCGCTTGAGCCCAGGAGTTTAAGGTTGCTGTGAGCTAGGCTGATGCCATGGCACTCTAGCCTAGGCAACAGAGAGAGACTCTGTCTAATAAAACAAAACAAAAACAAAAACAAAAAACAAAGAACTGAACTTGAGAATTCATTTAGGCAGGAACTGGTTTTGAAAATTTCTAAATTCAATATTGTTAGTCACATAGTACCATCTACTTACAACTCTTTATAATTGGATATTCGGTTAATATTTGTAGAGCATCTGCAAAATACAAGTCACTGTGACAAACACGCTAAAGGACACAGGGATGCAAATTAAACCCAGCCATCTGGGTGCTTGTAATTTGGTAGAGACGAGACAAGTACATGAACAACAATATATGGTAGAAAAGAGCAGACACGGTATGGGAAGTACACTAAAATTGCAATGGGGATTCCGAGGGACAAGTGCCACTTCACCTGGGAAACCAAGAAGAGCCTGCAGAGGAGGTGACGTTAGCACAGGGTGGCGTGGCAAGTGCAACAGGTGAGTGATGGTCTAGAGGAAGAAAGGTGGCAGAAAGGGGCAGGGCCTGTTTTTCTTCATAACGAATCTCTGGAATTTATTAACACATAAACTGCATGATAATAAAAGCTAGGGTGGCATCTCATACCATATGCAAGTATTAAGTCAAAATGGACCAAAGACCTCTAAACATAAGGACTAAGAGTATAAAATTCTTAGAAAACAGCACAGTGGAAATGCCTCATGACATGGGACGTGACAATGATTTCTTGGATATGACACCAAAAACAAAGGCAACAATAGAAAAAACAAATTGGATTTCATCAGAATTATAAAAGCTTTTGTGCATCAAAGGACACCATCAACCAGAGGGAAAGGCAACCCACAGAACAGAAGCAAATATTTACAAACAATTTATCTGATAAGGCTGTGGTCCCCAATCCCCCAGGCTGCAGACTGGTGTTGGTCCGTGGCCTGTTAGGAACCAGGCGGCACAGCAGAAGGTGAAGGTGAGTAGGGGGCAAGTGAACAAAGCTTCATCTGTATTTACAGCTGTTCCCCATCACTCGCATCACCGCCTGAGCTCCACCTCCTGTTAGATCAGTGGCAGCATTAGATTCTCATAGGAGCATGAACCCCCCTGTGAACTGCACATGCGAGGGATCTAGGTTGTACACTCCTTATGAGAATCTAATATCTGATGATCTGAGGTGGAGCTGAGGCGGTGATGCTAGCGCTGGGGATCGGCTGCAAATACAGGTTACCATTCGCAGAGTTCTGACTGCATAATAAATGTAATGTACTTGAATCATCCTGAAACCATCTCCCACCCCCGTAACCCCTCACCCCTGGCTCCATGGAAAAATTGTCTTCTAAGCAACTGGTCCCTGGTGCCAAAAAGACTGGGGACTGCTGTGATAAGGGATTAGTATCCAGAATATATAAAGAACTTCTACAACTCAACAACAAAAATAAACAATATAATTCACAAATGGAAAAAAGACTTGTAGAGACATTTCTACAAAGAAGATACACAGACGGCCAATAAGCATGTGAAAAGATGCCCAACATCACTAATCAATCATTAGGAAAATGCAAATCAAAACCATAATGAGATACCACTTCACACAGATTAGGATGGCAAACTCTCTCGCTCTCTCTTCCCTCGCTCTCCCCCTCTCTCTCTATAACTACAGATATAGAAAACAAAATAACAAGCCTTGGGAAGGATAAGGAGAAATGAGAACCCCTATGCACTGTTGTTGGGAATGAAAAATAGTGTAACTGCTATGAAAAACAGTATGGATGCTCTTCAAAAAAATTAAAAATAGAATTCCATATGATCCAGCAATTCCACTTCTGGGTATATTTCCAAAAGAAATAAAAGCAGGGACTGAAAGAGATATTTGTACACCCATGTTCACAGAAGCATTATTTGCAATAGAAAATACGGTGGAAGCACCCCAGCTATCCATCCGTGGACGAAAGGACAAAGTGTGGCATATGGAACAAAGGAGTATTATTCAGCCTTAAAAAGGAAATCCTGACACAAGCTACAAGATGGATGAACCTTGAGGACATTATGCTAAACATTATATGAAATAAGCCAGTCATAAAAGGACAACTACTGCTTAATTCTACTTATTTGAGGTGATGAGAGTAATCCATTCATAGACACAGAAAGTAGAATGGTGGTTGCCAGGGTCTGCGGGGGCCTGGAGTTGGGGGCTGGGAATTGGGAGTTGCTTAAGAGGTACAGGGTTTCAGCTTTGCCAGGTGAAAAGAGTTCTGTGGATGGATGATGGTGACGGTTACACAACAGCGTGAGTGTATTCACTGCCACTAAGCTGCGTACTTAAAATCAGTTGAGATGATAAATTTTATGTTATGTGTATTTTACCATAATTTTTTAAAAAATAATTTGGGAAAAAAAATAAAAGAATAAAAGCTAAACTGAACCAAAAAAAAAAAAAAAAGTTCAGCCCTCCTCTATCCCACCCTGCCGTGGACAATGCGGTCCCAGCCCTGCAAAGGGCCTGTTCTCAGGGCCCCGCATCTCCCTGCTGCTCTCTGCCGTCACTGACGTTCTTGGACTCGGCATGGTGTCCAGCCAGTCCCTTAGGGCCAGACCCTTCCCCGAGTCCTTGGATTCCCAGACCTGGCCTCTTCGATCCACGCTCCACAGGCCCCACATGCTGTCCTAGAAGGTGACGTGCATGCTGGCTGCCTCTCTGCTGGTGCGGAGGGATGGGACACTGTTCTCTCCGCGTTTGAGCACCGGCATTTAGGAATCTGCATGCAAACAGTAACGCTATTTAACACACCCCAACAGATTAAAACAACATGACACATGCGCCAGCTGCTTTTATCTATACCTTCTTTTTTTATCCCTTGCAGTTCAGAAACAGATTTCACTCTCATCAGCAATGCTCATGCTGGGCCTCCTAACGAAGCCCGTCAGAGGTATTCTGTGAGGTTCCGCTGGCCAGCCAAAGCAAACAGTCAGAAATAAAAACAAACAGATTGCTGAATAAATTCAAATCTGACTAAAATGCTGGCTTGTGTTCAAAATCTTCATCTCCTGGGGTCAGGCCAGGTGACTGGCACCCAGCAATGAGAAGAATGCCCGTCTGGCCTGTTCTACAGCCCTGCCCTGCCCTGTCCTGTCCCCAAGTCAGTGTGGCGTGGGTACAGGGCACATCACTGCCTGCAGAAAGTGTCTCCAAGTTTTCCATGGAGGCTACTTCAGCACAAGATGGGGTGAGGTCCAAAGATTACATTGTCAGTTTCTGATTTTTTTTTTTTTAAGGAACAAATGGAGCTTTAAAGTTAGCAAAAGTGGATACATTCCCAGGTCAAGCCACAAAGTCCAGCTTTTCTCATGATGTGCTTGCTGGGACACAGGTCTGCTGAACTTATCCACCAGTGTAACAAGTTTCCATGGGAAAATGGGGTCAGGGCTAGACTGGGAATACCAAGAAGAATCCACCCCTCGGGGGTGAGCGAGGGCGTCCAGCTTCGGCCTCCAGTTATTGTTGGTGGCCGTTTTCATCTGGGCAGCGGGGACGGTGCGGGTGGGCTCCGGGCACAGAGGAGGCAACGAAGGGCAGGGTGGTGAGGAAGCAGGCTCGCAGGGGTGAGGAGGGGGTGCTGAAGAACGGCGGGGGTGGGGGGGAAGGAGCAGGTGGACAGGCAGTTCCTTGGCATCTTCAGCCTCAGCCCTGCTGGCCCCAGCCTGGAGTAGCAGGCTGTGGAGACAGGACAGAATTTCTTGTTTCCCTCTGTGTCTTTCCAGAAAATCCCACTGGAGTCAAGGTGGGAAGGAAGAGGGAACATCACCGTTCACCTTCCTTCCTGCTCCTCCCTCTCTTTAAGATATTTTTCACTTCTCCTGGCCACCATTATCTGCTAATATCCGCTCTCGCTCACACACAGGCACACAGATGTGATCACGGGCAGGTGAGACCTGGGGTGGCAGGGCTGGAGGGACAGTTAGGCTGAAGAGGGACGTGGAATCGTGCCACGTCCGGGGTGTGGAGTACGGTGAGGAAAAGGAAGCCAGGAGCAGAGGCGAGAGGTGGAAGGAGGCCCCCCTCATTCAGACACCTGCTCGGCTGCAGGAAGCTCTGTAACCCTTTCGTCAAGCCGTCCTGTGAGCAGAATGGACAATCTCTTCCTACACTGCAGAGAGTGCAGTGGTTCTTGCCTGGGTCCCACTCAGCTCTCCCCACTTGCATTACTATTGTTCCTCTCGCTGTTCTGCAGTTCCATGCGGCTATACGACAGGCTCGGTTGTGTTAAAGAAAAACAAAAAAGCTGCTGCTGCCTTGGAGAGTTCGCTACCAGATGGGACAGAAAATCCAATGGGGAGAGGGCACAAGCCATCATCCCATGAAGCTGGAAAGTCAGTTTGGAAAGGATTGGAGCACCAAAGGCATGTTTTTATTGTATTCCAGTTTATGTGTCGTTTATCCTCAGTGGATTCTGGATTTTTACATCTGGATATCCATTTTAAGACAACAGCCCTTAGAACCATATTAAAAAACAGGTTCACATAAGCAAACTGTAAAGCAGGATTTTTTTTTTTATCAAATACACTTTAATCAGGAGCCTTTCGTCCTCTAACTAGAAGTTTGAACCTCTTAATAAATTTTATATTTTTCTTAGCCAGCACTCCTTTTCCAGAATGATATTTTCCCACACTTCCTTCCTTTTTTTTTTTTTTTTTTGAGACATAGTCTCACCCTGTTGTCCTGGCTAGAGTGCCGTGGCGTCAGCCTAACTCACAGCAACCTCAAACTCCTGGGCTCAAGCGATCCTTCTGCCTCAGCCTCCCAAGTAGCTCAGACTACAGGCATGCACTACCATGCTTGGCTAATTTGTGTATATATATATGTATACGTATGTATATATATATATATTTTTTTTTTTTTTTAGTTGTCCAGATCATTTCTATTTTTTTTTTTTTAGTACAGACAGGGTCTCGCTCTTGCTCAGGCTGGTCTCGAACTCCTGACCTTGAACGATTCACCCACCTCGGCCTCCCAGAGTGCTAGGATTACAGGCGTGAGCCACCGCACCTAGCCCTCTCCCAATTTTTAATCATCAATTCACATGATGGGTATAAAATCAAGTGCAGAACCAGATTTATTGCTGTGGGGACGAGGTTCTGTACATAAAATATCAGCTCTGTTGGCCAACTGGCAGCTCTCTTGTTTGCATACTCTTGCAATTACTTCCAGATCATTAGGCTCATCTTGAGTAGATATTTTATTGTCATTAGCAAAAGTGGTGTAATGACATTCAGTGATTTCATGATTATAGCAATAAATGTTGGGGGATGATGATAACAAAAAGAGGACTTACAGGCATTGAATTTGAGTTAAATTTTATAGGAAAAAAATGTTAAGAAGAAAATCAGCATTTTCATATATTGATTATCAGAAGATTTGCTTCATTCAACAAAAACATATTTGTTTATTCAACAAAACATATTTGTTTATTCAACAAAAACAATGAGTCAGATCAGATACTGTTCTGGGTGTTAACAGATAGAGTTTTGAATTAGACTGACAAGGCCCCTGAATTCACAGTATTTATTTTTAAGTGGGATAAAATAAACAAATGTATAGATACACTAGAGACTGTTAGTTATAAGTGCTATGAAGAAAATAAAACTAGACGATGAGATATAAAATGACTAGAAACCTAATATAGTCCTTCCTTGAGGTATCACACTTAAACTTAGACTGGATAATAAAAAGTGCCTCATCCTTCAGAAATCAAGTAAGAAATGGGATAGCTGATGCAAAAACTGTAAAACAGGAATAAATTTTACATGTTTTAGGAAAAACAACAACAAAAAGCAATGAGGCTAGAGAATATTGACCTAGAGGAAATGGTTGGCAAAGTAGGCAGGGTTTAGATCATTTAAGGCCTAATAAGCTCCAATAATTGTGCTAAATATTTATTGAAAACCTACTGTGTACCAAGGCACTGTTCTAAATCCTGGAGGTCTATCAGTGGAGGGAAAAAAAAACAAATTTCTCTGACTTCAGAGAGCTTACTTTCTAGTTGTTAGAGACAGATTATACACAAATATTTAAAAATACAAGTGCTGTGAAGAAAAATGAGACAAGGAAAATATGGCGTGTGGCAGGGGGAGGCATACTACATTGTATAGAGTATTGCAGTGAACGAAGGGGCCTGCAGGTTCCTTGCCGCTCTGTACGCTGAGAGGTTGGGTCTGATTCCCTCCCCCTTGAATCTGGGCTGGCCTTGATGTCTTCACATGATCAATAAGATGCAGTGAAGGTGATGTTCTGAGACTTCTGAGGCTAGAATCCTTGCAGCTTCTGCCCAAGGAAGTTCTCTTAGAACACCCTCCCTGGAAGCCCTGAGAGCACCACGCTGGACATGTCAAGTGTGGACACTGTGGCTGTGGTAGGCAGCATCTATCATGGCTCCCAACAGCCCTGCTCCCTGATATTCATAGCCTTGTGTATTCCCCTCCCCTGGAGTATGGGCTGGACTTAATGATTCTGTTCTAACACAGAGAATACCACCAATGTATTGGGGTACCACTTCCAAGAATAGGTTACAAAAAACTACATCTCCTACCTTGATCTCTCTTGCATGCACCCACACTATCTCTTCCTATCTCTCTCTCCCTGTCTCTCTCTCTGTCTCTCTCTCTCTCCCTCCTTCCCTTTCATATCCTTTCTTCTGGGGAATGTAAGTTACCATGTGATAGGTAAACTTATGGAAAGGCCCATGAGGCAAGAAACTAATGTCTCTAGCCAACATCCAGCAAGGACTTAAGACCTGCCAACATGAGTGAGTTTGGAAGTTGGTCCTTCCCCAGCCAAGACAAGATGACTGCAACCCCAACAAACATCTTGATTACAGCCTAGTGAGAAACCCTGAGCCAGAGGACCTAACTAAGTAATGGAATCTTGACCCACAGAAACTATGAGGCAATAATTTTTGTTATATTAAGCCACTACTTTGGGAGGTAGTTTGTTACACAGCAATAGACAACTAGTATACTGGAAGACAATCCTAGTTGAGGCCAGCTTTCTATATTTATCCCTGCCAAAGTGCCAGGCGTGTGAACAAAGCTTCCCTTGGAGCCCATCCACCAACTGGATACCACCAAATGCCTTCTGTCAAGCCCCTTGCACTAGGAGATTTGTCTGGCCAAGCCCTACTCGAATTCTGACTTATCAAATTGTGATTTAAAATGAAAATGATTATTTTAAGCTACTGTATTTGAGGGTAGTATGTATACAGCAATAGATAAGTGGAACAGGTGGTCAGGAATACTTCTTTGATAAGATAACACTTGAGCAAATATCAGAAAGAAATAAGGGATTGAGCCGTGCCAAAATCAGGCAAAGGGGATGGTGAGTCCAACACCCAGATGAAAACCCACTGAGCATGTTCAAGGAACATCAAGTGTCCCTTTGGCTCACATGGTATAAGTAAAGAATAGAGTGCTGAGCTCAGATGATAGCAGATAATGAAGGCCATTTGCAAGGACTGGCATTTACTGTTAATGAGTTGAAGAGTTTTGAGCCTTGGCTCAAAGTTTTGAGTGGAATATTGTGTCATGAAATTTTGTCTCTTAGTTCTCCTCCCTTCCCCTATAATAGCTATATCCAAATGGTAAGAGCCACATGCCTGCAGCAGACACCCTTCCTAGCATCAAGCACTCCCCAACAACCAGTCATTTTGGAACTCGCCCTAAGAGAATGCCGCGGGGACTCCCAGGTCTCTGTGTGGCCTGTGCCTTCGCCTCTTCCCATTCCTCTTCTTTGCCTGGCCGTATTTGCAGCTCAGCACCGGTGCTTTCATTTTTGGAGTGTTTACATTAACTTGAAGTTGTTAACCTAGTTGTGTTGCAGAATGTTTCAGACAGTGCCAGAGGCTATAGATAAATAACAGTTATTTCAGGTCTGCCTGGCAAACAAGCGCCTGGACTCTGCTGAGACCCCGGGGACTGAGAACGCCGCAGTACTGAATACCTCACACAGGGCTAAACGCAGGTATTCTCCAGGAATACTAAGCAGACACACTCCATGTGACACAGTTATGTCTCCTGTCAACATGGGCCTTCTGATTGCCACGGAGACCAATAAATAGGCCTCTCTGTCATACCCATTTGGAATAAACTGCAGCTAACTGGGGCCCAGTTATTCCATATTATCAATCAGATTTCTTATCTCCTTGAACTTTAGCAGATAAAAAATGACCAAAACGAAGTCTCCCAAGAAGCATTATTTTTTTTTAATTTATGCTATCGTCTGGAGCAGTAAATTCCAAATTTTTCAAATAAAAAGCTATTTTTTAATCTCAGTTACCAATACTTGGCTATATAAACTTGGACTAGATCATTCATCTCTCTGTACCTAGCTTTCTCTAATTGTAAAATGGGAATGAAATTATCTATGCCATAATGTTAATAAAAATTTAAATGAGAAAATACATGTAAAGTGTTTAGAAAATTATCTGACCCATAATTAGCAGTCACTAATAAATATTAGTTCATCATTTTAAAATATTACTGACTATTCTTCTCACTATATAATTGTAATTATACTGAGTTTTCAAAAAAAATCATGACCTCATTACAATGAATTCAGTAGTATTTATAAATGAATATATAATTCATTACCCATTAAAGCAGCAGCCCACAACATTTTTGGCACCAGGGACCAATTTCATGGAAAACAATTTTTCCATGGACTGTGAGGACATAGGCTGGATGGTTTTGAGATCATTCAAGCACATTACATTTATTGTGCAGTCAAAGCTCTCTGCTAATGATAATCTGTATTTGCAGCTGCTCCCCAATGCTAGCATCACTGCCTCTGCTCCACCTCAGATCATCAGGCATTAGATTCTCATGAGGAGCACACAACCTAGATCCCTCAAGTGTACTGTTTAAAGTAGGGTTCACTCTCCTATGAGAATCTAATGCCTCTCCTGATCTGACAGGAGGTGGAGCTTATGCAGTGATGTGAAGGATGGGGAGTGGCTGTAAATACAGATGAACCTTCCATGGCTCACCTTCTGCTGTGCAGCCAGGTTCCTAAGCGGCCACAGACTGGGGGTTGGGGACCACAGCATTAGAGAATTGCATAGACTGAAACATAAGATGCATTTGAGAAAGATAAATTGTTTATTGAATCAGCTGTGGCTCAGGAATATGTAGCTGCCACAGAGTTTGGAAATTTGTGGTCCAAGGGTCAGAGCTCGTTTGTCTCCATTCTCTTTATCATTCACCTCTCCAGTATTATACAATGAAAATTATTATTCAAAATTATGATTCATTGCCCCAGAATGAGTCTTACTTACCAAGGAATGTAAGTAAAATTTACATTAGTGCATTTTAAGAAGAAGATACAGAAAATTTGAATGTGGGACTCTAGCAACAAAATTGAAACAAAATAATGTCCTTCTGATTCAGTTTCAGCTAAGTAGAATATTCAACAAATCAAAATTCCTCTTTCCATGGCAATCTAGCTGGTTAGGATTTTATAACAATATCATTTCATTGGAGCACCTCAGTATACAAAACTGGTAGTTCATTGCTTGGTGTACATATTTTCTTATTTCATACAACTTCATCTTTTTATAAAATGTCACCTAACATGTAGACTGGAAGTCATGGGAAATGGCTAAGGGTGGTCAATTTTCTCCTTATAGCTAAGATGTTTCTGATCTTCTTATAGTTGAGCAAATTATTTACAGAAAAGTAACATCGGTCTCATCTGATCAAATTGTTAGTCTTAAATCAATTTCAAACAAGAATTGAAGTAAATAGTATCATCCAATTTACTAAACATTTACTAGGTTCTTATGTGGGAGGGAAAGTAGAAGAGAGAAAAAGCTTTAAATGTCACCCAATCCATGGCTACAAGTTTATCAATGAAATTATACACTTCATATTTTAATTAAGGCAAAGTCTTAATTAATTACTAGCAGTCAGTTGTCTTTATCTAGTTTAACTTCATTAATGTTTTTGAACTTTATATGGTAGTAGAAAGAAATACCCTCCAATGAATTATTATAGGAAAACGTTGTAAAAGAGCAAAATAAAATATTTTAGGAAAAGGGAATGGGGGTAAATTAATACAGTTTTAGTGCTGGAACTATTTATAGTATCGTTAATGAATCTACTCATCTTTAACAATTTTTCCTTCATAGCCATTTTTACATTTGCCTTTCTTAAGAACATAGAAGATTCCTTATAGACAAGCCAAACTGTAAAACTAAATAATATCATGACATCTAATTATGAAGAATGATTCTGTCTTAGGAGCAAGAGAGCATATTACAACTAATCTTCAGTACTGAATCTGAATCAAAGCCTTGATTTTTTTTTTTCTTCTTAAAATTAGCTGGCCACACCCATTTAAAGTAGCTGCCTTTGTTCCCTGCTTGTCTTGGAAGTCATACGTCCCTGGTTGTTGTTTACAGGCTGAGGTTGGTCTAGGAATGCTTCATCCAGGTCTTTTCTCTGAGAAACTCTTGACAGTGTGGGTTAATTATCTCTCATCTCACCTCCTACTACCACTCACTCAATTAAATACAAATCTGAATGGAAAAGCAGTTTTCTTCCCACACAAATGTTTGTTTTTAGCCTAATACACTTTCCAAATAACTGGCTGCCATAGTGGCAGGCACTTTGGACAAAGTGTCTCAGAGTGAGTAAAGTTCATTAAAAATGACTAATCAGCCATCTGATAGGAAGCTGCTATTTTCATGCTCAGGTAAGAATCAGAATTTTTCTTGCAAATTTCACATACAGGCACATAAAATGGGAGAGAGGTGAAGGTAAAGAAAACAATGTTTTCTTTTATTGTTCTTTCTCCCTGATCAGAACTCTATTTCAAAAGCATATTATAGACTACAAAAATTGTTTGATCTTCTTGGTTACCTGAGTACCAATTACTGCTGCCTTTCTAGAATATCCATCCAGTATCTGTCCTTTCATGGGTCACTAGTTTGTGATGTATATGAAAAGAATGTAGACATTGGTATTTTAGCCATAATTAGATTTTGCTACTTCCCTCACCAATTCAAAGCTCACGATTGTATTTCCAGAGAAATGTTTCTAAGCACAAGGTCACAGAGACACTACCAATTTCAGTTTAACCTGCTTCTTCGATTGACTACTTAAACTGACAACTCTAATTGTCCACTAGTGGACACATTTGTCCATTAAAATGTCTGGTTACATTGTTCTAAACCAAAGTATAATCTGACTTCAGTAATCAGGTCTAAATTTAGAGGCTAATTGCATCTCATCCTTTAACCTTTAAAATGAGTTGCCCTTATAATTTAGCAGAATCCTCTGCACATTTGTCTAAAACTAGGGATTCCAAAGACATGAAAATGAAAAAAACAGATTATTCTATGTGACTGAAAAGTGACAAAGCAATGACCCCCCCCAAGTCTTCAATTTCAAAAGGGTTATGAAATCTATGTTCATATTGTGTACTTATTGGATTTATAATTTGTTCATTGCCCATTGCTCTCATTTGCATAAAAAAGGGAGGAAAAGGTCAATATGTTCCTTTTAAAGTGTCCGAACTTCAATTTCAGAAAGCATTATTTAATGGATGGTGTCTTCACTCTCTCTCCCTTTCTCTCTCTCTCTCTCTCTCTCTCCCTCTCTCTTACTCCATCTCTATCCAAAAGACACAACACCAAAGTATAGATCTATGTTTGGTTTCAGAAAAATCTGAGTCTTAATCCTAATTCTATCCTAAGATGTCAAGTAACTCAGAGCAAATATCATTTTTTTCTGTATTGTTTGTTTCATGAGTGTAAAGATTATTTTTACAACCTACTCATTTGCTAGCAGAATCTTCCATACGTTTAGCAAATAGTCATTACGTATTTGTGTGTTGCTGTATCATCTGGTACATTTGTAAAAAGCTGAATAGAAATGAAATAAATTATGTATGGTTAATATGAACCACAGTCACTGCCCTCAAAAAGATTATAACTGTACACCTACGCAGATTAAGGAAGCAATGAAAATGTATCCTCAGAGAAAGATGAAATCATATGTAAATATCAGATGTTATTACTTGTTTAAATTTCTCTATCATTTGTCTGCTCTACGATATAAAAAAAAAATAACTTACAACTCATGAGCTTTTCTTCTGATTCCTAGACTAAATTATAAATTCTGCCATTCATTCTGATTGTTTCCACATACAACACAACTTTCAATTGGATAATATTGGTGAAAAAAATGATAATTTCAAGGAAAGTAAAGTATGAATATACTTATTCATGCCTATTTGTACCATTGAATTGAATGGACAATTTGAATTTACAACATTATGTCTGTTTAATGAATGAAGATAATTCCTTTTTTTCCAATCAGAAATGCTCCACCAAAAGTCTAAGAAAGTCTAGAGGGGCAAATGAAAGGTTTCTGTTCAGTGAGTATAGTTTCAGTCATGCAAAATGAAAAAGTTCCAGAGATCTGCTATACAACATTGTGCATATAGTTAAAAATATTGTACTATACACTTAAAAAATGTTAAGAGAATGATCTCATATTTTATTACTTTTAACAACAATAAAAAATAAAAGCCTAAGAAAGCCTCCATTCCATGGATGATTAAGAAACCATCGGGATTTGAAGGAAGCATTTAAATAGTCATCTATTTAATCACTGATAGATTTAGTGATAATCTGTTGATCTAAATGAAGAGGTTCTTATTTTTTATTCCCCACAGTGATCAAAATACACTTGGTTTCCTTGTTTGATGTGCAATTTTCAGGACTCCCATGGGTAATAATTCAGTAGGTCAGCCTTATGGTACCCAAATCTGCCTTTATGGATTCAAGAACAGAAGTCTACAGACCACACTTTGAGAAATCTGGGATGGTGTGGCCCTTTGCCCCAAATGCTGAGAATGGATTCGAGGAATCCATTTGTATCACCTTTCATGGTTTCCATGAGACATGCACTTGGGAAACATTGGCCTGAGTATACTTGGAAGCTTAACATGGTGTAAATAATTAAGGGGTCAATTCTAGGAATAAAATCTATGACTCTGGCATTATTAATACCAACAACTGGTTGCCATGGTGACAGAAACTGTGGGGAAAGTCTCTCACACAGTGAGTCGATTTTATTAAAAATGATTAATAAACCATCAATAGAAAATTTGCTAAATTTATAAATAGCTATAATTCATGGGCAACTTAGCTTAATAGAGAAAATAATAAAGAGGAAAGAAACTGCTCTTGAATCTACCAGATCTCAGAAGCTATATTTGTTTTAAGATTCTTGTAAATACAATGAGACATCTAAATGGTGATTTTGCAGCTTTAGTCATTCATTTGGCTTTTTCCAGTGTGACAATACTAACTTTGATTAAGATATTAAAGATCCATGATTTATTCTAATTTTAAAAAACATATTAAGGAAGGCTAATGATAACAAAGACAAGGATAAAATATATCACCAGGCCACAGGACATTTCAAGCTTATAATTCTTTTATTACAATGAAAACTTTTTTTCCACTCTAAAATCTTTAAATCACATTCATGACACTTTGGTATTCTTGGAATATTCTTCTCCTTTATATAATATTTAATGATTGTAAATTGAAATCATCAGATAGAATCATACTCCCAGACAATAATTTCCTGGATAACTAACCTCATATATTTTAAGATGTCTTAGGATATGTAAAAAATCTTCCTTCCCTAATCAGACCTGCTTCAGCAGAAGCCTAAGAAAGTTTTTCATACCATGCATGATTAAGAAACCATTGGAATGTGAAGGAAAAATTTAAATAATACAATTTTATAATACTGGAAAGTTGTCAAATCATTCACAGATCACTTGCATTTGTATTCTTCTTTCTTTATACATATGAGCTTCCACAATACTCACAAGCCCAAGTTATCAATTTAAAAAAAATCGGTCTCAAACAAAAAATTTAGAACTAGACCTTAATGGATACACAAGACTGATTAAGGCCGGGCGCAGTGGCTCAGGCCTGTAATCCTAGCACTCTGGGAGGCCGAGGCGGGCGGATTGTTTGACCTCAGGAGTTCGAGACCAGCCTGAGCAAGAGCGAGACGCCGTCTCTACCAAAAATAGAAAGAAATTAATTGGACAGCTAAAAATATATAGAAAAAAATTAGCCGGGCATGGTGGTGCATGCCTGTAGTCCCAGCTACTTGGGAGGCTGAGGCAGTAGGATCGCTTGAGCCCAGGAGTCTGAGGTTGCTGTGAGCTAGGCTGACGCCACGG